>VWZI01021435.1:721916-758408 GCA_013396835.1 Psilopogon haemacephalus | reverse complement strand
GGGGGGGTGCGAGAAAAGAAAGAAAATAATTATTGTTATACATTGCAGCATATTAATGAATACATTAATAATTGATCCACTGTTATGTTTTCCCCTAATAGTCATCAAAATCTGTATAAACCTGCAGTACAATACATAACATCTCATTACAACGTTTGCTCAAAAAATCAATGCATATCTAAGTTATTTGTGTCAAAACTCATTTATTTCCACAATAACATGGACTGTCAAACCTTGACATCCTGTTAATAACATCCAGTGCATTTGCATATTATTCAAATATTTCCTTTTATGAAATGGGGGGCTTTTACTTACACCATCCTACTTGCAGTGCTTCATATATTTGCACATTAGCTCAATTCACACAGTTATAGAAGGGTTACCTGTGGCAACTAATTATACTGCACTTTATGCATATTAATGAGCCTTGTGAGCAGCCGTCCTCTGTGCTATGGTGAGATGAGGCGGGGGGGGTGGGGAATAACAGTGTAAGTGGGAGACCTATTACAGGCAAAATGCAGGCGAGTGGAAGACAGATATTTTATAATGTTTTCTCTTTGATGCCCACAGTCTTTTAGAACAGACTAACCTGAGTGCAAAAAATACCTCACAGCAGTCCCAGCAGCTTTGAGGTCAGATGTGAAAAATATTACCTTTTTCTTTATTTCTTTCTTGTTNTTTTTTTTTGGTTTTTTCCTTTTTTTTTTTTTTTTTTTTCATTATTTTTCTCTTTCTTTTTTTTTTTTTTTTCCGCCCTTCCCTCTCTTCTCCCTCTGCTGCTACCTTTAGTTTCTGGATCCTATCTGTGAGGTGCTGAGTGCTGCCCTCAACCCTGGTTGAGATCAGCACCTCACAAGATCAGTCTTTTAATGCGTAGCCTAAAGCCACCATCTGCCCTCTGATGAAGTCATCTTGAAACAGGCCTTTTCACCTGCACAGATGAGAGCAACATGTTTTGTTTTGAAGCAGCGTTTCAGCAGCACATGCTAGCAGGAGTGGAGACTCAGCTGTAGGCTGTTGAAGCAATTCCTGTGACCAGGTGTCACAAGGACAATGAGATGAGTTGAGCCATGAGAATGGGAAGAGTTGGCAGCCTCACTGCAATACAGAGAAAGGCCACATCCCATGCATGCAAATGCCCAGTGACAAAGCTTTCTTCTTCTCTGTAAAGTGGGCAAAAAAACATCAGAGGGGTGCATCAGAATGTTCTTGGAGGGCATGCAGTGCTAAAGGCTGAGCCCTGCTTCCTTGCTGGGGTGTTTCTTGAGATTGTCTCCACTTACTTTAAATAAAGAGAAAAGCTCCTGCAATTTCACAATGGAAGACAGAAAAGGAAGATTTGATTTTATGCAACAGCAGATGTCTCCTAAGCAGTAATCACAGTGTCAGATAGAAAAACTAATCATATTTCAGTAGCTTGTTCAGATCTCTGATTAAAATTCAGTGATACAATTCCTGGATCCTAAAAGGCAACAGTCATCAGAAACAAAAGAGAATGTATCATAATTAATGCAATTAAAAGAGCCCTTTCCTCTCTCTCTTTTTGTCTGGGTAAGCTATGCTGACCTTACTAGAGATTAAAGCCACTCTCCTTGGGACTAAAATCTGACTCAGTGTGGGAGTAAGAAATCCCAGCTCTTTGTAGCCCTCTCCAGAGTGTGAGTACATGGGGTCTTGCATGCATGGGAAAATTAATAGGCTTAGTTGCTTACTTCTTTCAGAAGAGGGGAGAAGGCAGATGGAGCTGTGCTCCCAGCCTCCCTGATTTTCTGCTGCATACAGCTCTGTTGGTGATAGGGTTATTTAGTCAGGACTGGCAGTTAGCACTTCATTCTACTCTTTCCAGGACAAACCAAATCTCTAGATTCTCTCTTCTTTTTTTTTTTTTCAGTTTGTCCCTGAGCCACCTGCCATTCAAGTCAGAAAGAATTTGCTGAGTAAATCCTGCCTTAGACCAGAGCAGGGTCTGTAGTTTGAATGTCAGTGGAGTCCTCAGTCAATGCAGTGCTGTAGAGGTCCAAACTGGGATGGTGCTCAGTAGCCCTGGGTCAATTCCCTTACTGTCAGCTGGGCTATGTGCAAATCTGAATCAAGATATGCAGGTTAGAGAGTGAAATCATCAGGCAGTGCCATTTCATCCTGGCTGCAATTTCAGGTCTGATAATAAGTGTGTTTTCACAAGGGAAATAGTTTCAGTGAGGATTTATTTGTCTTTAGATATATAAACTATATTTTATCAAAACCAGAATGAAAATTATTTAAATTATATGCATTAAAAAGAAATACAAAATAGGCAAATACTTTATGCCAGCTGAATGTAGGAGAATATTTTTGTAGCAGAGCAGATATATCAGTTTTATGATGGAGGATTGGGGAAGGGGTCCAGCAAGAAAGGGAATGTTTGATCCGTTCCTTTTTACTTTACAATTGCACTTAAAGAATTTTGTGGACTATATATTGTTTCATTCAGAGTCTTGGATAGGTGGAAAGATCAATTTTCTAGTTGTTGTGAGAACTTTACTCTAGTGGATGTCTTCATAGTAATTATTATGTGCTGCTTCCTATACCAACTCACAGAATTGTTGAATGGTAGGGGTTGGAAATGACCTGAAAGAATAGATTAGAATAGACTAGAATAGAATAAGCCAGGTTGAAAGAGACTTCCAAGATCATCCAGTCCAGCCTAGCACCCAGCCCTGTCCAATGGCACTAAGTGCTCCATTCAGGTTTTTCTTGAACACCTCCAGGGATGGTGACTCCACCACCTCCC
Source organism: Psilopogon haemacephalus (assembly GCA_013396835.1). NCBI lineage: Eukaryota > Metazoa > Chordata > Aves > Piciformes > Megalaimidae > Psilopogon > Psilopogon haemacephalus. Next base: position 755,638 of record VWZI01021435.1, on the reverse strand, counting down.
TGGGCAGCCCATTCCAATGCCAATCACTCTCTCTGTGAAGAACTTCATCCTAGTATCCACCCTATACCTCCCCCGGCACAACATGAGACTGTGTCCCCTCCTTCTGTTGCCGGTTGTCTGGGAGAAGAGATCAAACCCCACCTGCCTACAACCTCCCTTTAGGTAGTTGTAGACAGCAATGAGATCTGCCCTGAGCCTCCTCTTCTCCAGGCTAAACAATCCCAGCTCCCTCAGCCTCTCCAGCCTCTGCAGATTATCTTGTCCAGCATCCCTGCTAATGCAGATATGCCATGAGGGCACATTGCTGGTTCACCATGAACTTGTCTGCCAGCACTCGCTGGTCCTTCTCTGCAACCTCTAACCTGTACTGGTGTAGGCGGCTATTTCTCTTCAGGTGTAGGACTCTATGCTTACTATGGTTGAACATCATGAGTTTCACCTCTGCCCAACTCTCCAGTCTGTCCAGGTCTCACTGCATTGGAGCACAGCCTGAGGGTGTGACAGCCACACAGTGTCCCAGATTTGTGTTATCAGCACACTTACTGAGAGCACACTCTGTTCCTTCACCCGTGTCGTTGATGAGGAGCATGAGTGAAAGGCTAATAGACACAAGCATTAATTTTATTCCAGAGCTTCTGAACTTTAACTTGCTACTATTAAGTGTTAAAAAAAATATTCTGGTACTTTACTAGAAAAGCTGACAACCTGCTGTCTTATTAATGTAACTCAAACATGTCTGAGAAACCCAACACAGCAGATTGATTATGTTCGTGTCTCAGCCACAGTACCGACGATGATACACTAGCAAATATATCAATGCATCACCAGCTTCGAGTGCTGAAGTTTATCTGTGACATTTTCTGAATGAGGTATGAAAATGAGAACAGTTTGTGTGTTTACTCTGCTCAAGTAGCTAAGTGGAGAGGGCTGCACTGTTAGGCAGAAGTGCACCTGGCAGTGATGATTAACTGTGCGGTCTTGGTGGTGTCTGTGTTGTAGCACAGCAGCTTGATCTGCAGATTCCCAGAACAAGAAGTCAATTTACAAAGATTGTTTTCTTCCTGAAGGAACAATAAGTGAATCACACTTAAGCTGAGAGATCAACTGGCTAGTTCTGTTCTCTTTCTGGTGGAGGGGAGCATGGTTAGGCCAGGAAAGGAAGAGGATAATTATTGCCTTGAGGCAGGTTAATTAGCACAGGTAAAGAGCATGGCTAGGTCAAAAATATCTGCTTCCTTTCTTCTCTAGATTTTATGTGTAACTAGACAAGTCACATGTTGTTTGTTTTTTTTTTTTTTTAACCTGGATGTAAAATAGGAATACCAATGCTTCCTTTCTTCTGTCCTTTAACTGGCTGCCCATATCACGTCTTGCACAAGGGAGCTCTGAGTTCAGTTGTGTTAAAGCAATCAGCTGGAAAGGTATAGTAATAATAGCAGTTTGTGACATCATGAACAGGTTATTGCAAAGCAACAACAGAAAAATGAACATTTCAGTTGTCCAATACAACTCTGAAATGTCAGCTTTGGAGTCCCAAGGGATTTTTGTAACCAGGCACTGAGCTTCAGATGAGGAAAATGGCATTCAGTCCTGGGTTAAGGATCCCATTTAATTTTTTGCCCGTGGCAATTGAATTATGTCATTAATGCCAAGCTTGGTGAATTAACTATGGATATTCATACAGGCCAACTTAAGGCACCTAAGTAAATACCAATTTATTGGGCAAATTTCTCTGGCATCACAATATAAACAAAGTAGAGAGCTCCTCTGCAGCACCTAAAGGTTATTCTGATTTGTCTTCAGGATCAGGTTTTTTTTTCCTTCAGGAGCTACTGGAGCACTGTGGGAGACCTTTGCTCTGGTTCTAGCAGAAGTGGACTCTTGCAGAGTTTTTGGAATGGTGGACACCTGCATTCAACTCTGTAGCAAATTCATCAGGCAGATTCACCCAAAGAGGCAGGAAATAGAGATCCTCACCACTGTAGGGAGACAGAGCACATATAAGTGTCAAACATCATTTTAGCTTTGAACTTCTTTTTGAAACAGAAGCTAATATGTATGTTAATGACAGTGGGAGAGGAAATTAACTCACTCTTCTTCATAGATCCGTAGAATGGTTTGGGTTGGAAAAGACCTTAAAAATCTGTTTCAAATCCCCCTGCCATGGCAGGGACACCTTCCTCTAGTCCAGGTTGCTCAAAGCCTCATTTGACCTGGCCTTGAACACCTCTAGGGAGGGGGGATCCATGGCCTTCCTGGGCAACCTGTTCCAATATCTCTCCACCTTCACTGCAAGGATTTCTTTCTAGTCTCTAGTCTCAAGCTTAAATCCATTCCCTCTCATCCTATCACTGCAAGCCCTTTTACAAAGGCCTTTCTGGCTTTATTTGTTTGCCCCCTTTCAGGTACTGCAAGGCTGCTGTAAGGTGTCCCCAGAACCTTTCTCTCTCCAGGCTGAACAGCCCCAACTCTTGCAGCCTTTCCTTATAGGAGAGGTGTTCTCAGCCCTCTGATCATCTTCCTGGCCCACCTCTGGACACACTCCAGCAGTTCTTGCTGAGAAACATCCTGTAACCAGGACAGGAAATCAAAGACAGAGTAGCTGCTGGGATCATTTGAGGAGTCCACGTGTGCTCTGATCTGGCAGGAACTGGCTTGTATCCTTGCAGGAGTCCACTCTCTGTTTAGGCCTGTGCTGCCAAAGGCATGTTGCTGCTGCAGACCTTTTGCAGCTTGGACTCTTAGAGGAAATGAGAGTCTCTGCAGACAGCACCACTGCAACACTGACACTTACGGGATTTTATTGCCCTTAGCAGCAATTCTTTCCTAATGTAAAACTGAGCTACTGTATCTTACAGGAAAGCACCTAAACAATGATGTATTCAGGCTGATGGGACTGGATTAACCCATTAATAAATAGGAGGTGAAGAGAGCAATCTTGTTGAACGTAATGTATGCTAATGATGTGACCTGGCTAATGGAGCCCTTTTCTATATTCTGTCATTGCCCACATCAATTATGCAGCCTCAATTATCATCCTGTTTTTGTATCGTGTGGCTGAGAAATGAGAGACTTAATAGAGATATTTCACCCAGCAAAATGCCTGATTAGGTTATGAAAGCAGAAACTCAAGGAAGAGAAGGGGGAAAAAAAAATCTTTGTTACATTATATCCTGATTTAATTAGCCAAAAGATATTATTCTCTGTAAGGGCCTTTGAAGTTGTAGAAATACTGCTGTAGGCTCAGCAGCAGAGATGACTAACTGCCTTAATACATCCAGCAAATACACTGACATAGCACTTACTTACAGACAGATCTTAGCTAAGCATTGCAAATTAGGCCAAGATCATTGTTTACTCCATGTGGTTAAGGATCCTGATTAAGGAGAAAAGGAGGAGAGGGACTTTCTAGAGTCAGAGCTGCAGTTCCATCTAGGAGGAAAACAAGACAGGCCCATGCTACTAGTGACATCTTGGTGCATGTGGTAGTTCTCCAATAAATGTATTTCCACCTCTTTGCCGAGTGGTCCACTCCCTTTCTCTTCCTCTTTTCCTTTTTCTACACGTGGCTACACTGAGTTACCTTGAGTTCTACTGGCTTTGGGATTCTGTGTCCCTGTTCCAACCCTGGTGATACATACACATCAGATTCATTGAAATTTGTCCGGCTTACTCCTTGCCCCGGGATGGTTGCAGGTACTTCTTGTGTTTCTGACACAGAAGCAATGATAGTCAGTTCTGCAGGACAGTTGAGGACCTTGGAGACAACCCAATGTGTGATAAGTTACCAGATGGAAAAAACAGGGGGGAAAAAGCTACTCTTAGCAGTAGCTTATACCATGAGGGGAGCAGTGACTGTTGACTTGTGCTTACAAGATGAAATCTGTAGCTTTTGACAGGGTGTGAATAAATGTAGTGAAAGAGGAGATGCTTAAGCAATAGGATCAAGGTGGACTACGTTAAGTCCTCCCTGTAGTTCCGAAGGCAGATCCAAACTCCATTGCTTTCAGCAGCGCGGTGACTTTGCACCAGGGAGAAATGTGTTCTTTCAGACCTGGTCTGAAGACAACTTTGAGTGTTCTTTATGGTGGCAGGAACAGAGCTGTAAACACCATGCTTTCTTTTGTTTTGGAAATAACCAGCCAGTTGGATACCTGATAAAGATCAGGTCTAATTCATCCAGGTTTTGACTGAATTGCAGTGGCACAGAAAGCCGATGTAAAGCAAGGGTGAATCAGGTCCTTGGTATGTGTCAAAGTTGTTCATCTTTTCCTTCCCTCAGGGTCTCGCCTGCTGTGATAAGGAATGATGTCATGCTCACTGAGAGCATGACAGGCATGACAAAACGCCCGGAGTGCTATATTTGCTCATCCGTTCTTGGCCAGTCCATCTTCTGCTCTTGGTAAATAAAACTGAAAGAGTCAGGGAGAAATAAACACCTGGCCAACTGCTCCAGCTGTAGCTCTTGGATTTGAGTGCCTCCGCTTTTGGATGTCTGTCCAGAGAAGCGCATTTATGGCCTGACTCCGAAGAGCTGAGTTTGCAGCTGAAGCTCCTTTTAACTGCGGATGTCTGTCGCTTCTAAAAATGGTTGATATTGACCTAAGCTTTTAAATGCCTCCCTCTGCAGCAGCCAAATAAAATAGCAATAAAACTGTGATTTGCTAACTGAGAGCAGCATGTTGTCACAAGCAGTACTTTACCACCGATGCTAGCAGGCTGTGTAACTCAGCATTGTTTCCTAATTATCCTATGCTTTGTGGACAGTTAGGCCACCTTGCAATGCCCTGTGCCTACCACCCCAGTACTGTGTTTCTGTGATCTAATGTTCACAACAGGTAGCACCAAAGAGCAGGAGTCATGTATATTAGGTGGCTGAAATTGGTCAGGTCTCTTGCTGTCTGCCTAAGGAATGGTATATAAGGACTAGGGACAGCAATAAAATGCATGTCAGTGATCTTATTTTTTTTTTTATGCATCTTGCAGCACACACCCCTATGCCCCCCATGAGCTAATTTTGTTCAGTAAAGAGAAGTGTGTACAGTTCCAGAGCCCCCGGAAGGACATGGAAATGCTGGAGAGAGTCCAGAGGAGGGCCACGAAGATGCTCAGAAGGCTGCAGCACCTCTGCTTTGAGGACAGGCTGAGGGAGTTGGGACTTTTCAGCCTGGAGAAGAGAAGGCTTCAAGGAGATCTTATAGTAACCTTCCAGTACCTGAAGGGGGCCTACAGGAAGGTTGGGGAGGGACTATTCACAAGGTCTTGTAATGACAGGATGAGGGGTAATGGGTTCAAACTGGCAGAGGGGAGATTTAAATGGGATGTTAGGAGGAAGTTCTTCACAGTGAGGGTGGCGAGGCACTGGAACAGGTTGCCCAGGGAGGTTGTGTCTGCTCCCTCCCTGGAGGTGTTCAAGGCCAGGCTGGATGAGGTCTTGAGCGACCTGATCTAGTGGGAGGTGTCCCTGCCTATGGCAGGGGGTTGGAACTGGATGATCTTTGAGGTCTCTTCCAACCTAAACCATTCTATGATTCTAAGTCTGTAAGAATTTTTAAATTGAAAGCAAAATATAAACCCAAGGTTAAGAAAGCTCTTGTTAGAAGCAATGAAGTGATTTGATTATTTTTTCCTACAGAGATTTAAGTAGTGGAATATGGTGGGGTTTAATCTGTGCATCCTCCTTCTTGCATGCATACACTCCTCACGAGCTTTACTACAAACTTCAGTTTTTATTTGTGTGGTATGGTGGACAGGAGAGCTTGATCTTTCATGCATCTAAATGTAACACCAATTTCAAGGTTGCATGTGTTTCCTGATCTTTTAATTTCTATGCAATGTCCATGTGAACTACTGTAGTTCTGAAAATTTAACTGCAGGGCAGAGGCCTCTTTGCTAGAACTGATCCTTCTCTTTTCCTTAGAAACCATTAGATACAGAAATACTTGTAACAAATGACCATGAGAAAGACCACAATATTAGATTTTTTTTGCATTGTGCTGTGCTATCTCTGTTTAATTTGGATAGGTCCTCAGTAACTTGTCTTTCACCTTTGGGGTAATTATTTTCTTGAGAGTGATGAAGTTTCTTGATCCCATTTAGGCCTGCAGAACTTCAAATAAGGATAGATTTGCCTTCAGGCTTTGGGCCACAAAAGCCTGATTTATTTTTTTCCCCCCACCATCACATTATCTTGGTTGGAGAAGCGGTACAAGATGAAAAACTTATTATAGTTTTAGGGTCATCACTGAGTGACTTTATCCAATGGCCTCCAAGCACTCCCACAAGGGTTTTCACATTGTCTTTATTGTAATAATTGTGTACGCATTGTTTTAATTTCTATACCCTTTTTATCTAGTTACTGAGGGAAGAGTGGTTTACAATTATTAATCTGTTTAGCCTTGAAGCCTGTGAGTTAGAGAGAACTTCATTATGCCTAGAGCAAGGGTGGGTGGATTGAGAAACAGAGAAAGGAAAGCATTTGCTAATGGTCCTGGAACTGAAGTTGTCTCTCAGCTCCTCCACGTGTGACTCAGTGAACAAGATTAGGGCTAACATGGCTTCAAGCAGTTGCTTAAGACTGAGTTGTTTTGTACTTCCTGGATGGAAGAGTTTTGAATTTTGCTAAGAATGGACAATTTGGAGTTTCCTGATAAAAGGGAAAATATACCAAATATTTAGAAGGAAACCCAAAATGTTTGGGTATTTAAATGATTAAGACTGAATTTCATAAAAGTTTTCATTCAGTGACTGCATTTTCCATATTCTTCTCTGTGGAGACCTTCCATGACACACTGCAAGTCACAATTTACATACCTGGTTTTGATGAAATGTGGAAGATGGAACCGGAATCAGAAAACCTGGCAGTGGAAAAGGGAGGAGAGCACCAGACCTGCTCACTGCATCCCTGCTTGTGGCATCTTTCACAGAAAACAGGTCTTCGTTGTGAGAAATATTCACTTAAAACGACGTTTCAGTTGAAACATCTCACCAGCTCAACACTTGCTTTCTAATGTTTTGCCCAGTGGGTCTCTGTGCAAGGAGAAATGCCTCCTGATTCACAGGTGCCCATTACAAGCATGTGTTAACCAGGCAGCTTTGTTTACAGGCAGAGCTGCAGCATCCAAGCAAAACTGCCTTGAGTGTAACAATTAAAGGTTTGTGACAGCACTGACTGTGTCAAGACAAGACATTAAAAATTCAGCCCATGTGCTTTCCATTCCAGAGAGTTTTGTGGTTTGCACAAGAAGGGTTATTGATACTTTATCCAAATGTTTTTTGACAGGCCCTTTCACACGTTCCTCCTAGGTGGTGCAGCATACAGGGCTGCTTTTTATCACTGTTGCTTGGATGTTACCCAAGGTGGCTGTTCAGCCCTTGTTCATCACAAAACGATCCATAAAGCAAATGGAGACATCTAAATGCACCAGGCTGTTCACAGATCCCACAGCAATTATTTTGGACTGTTGGATGTAGGAATGTTTGCCAGAGGTGGAAACAAAGTTGAAGATTGCATGAAATCTTTGCAAGAAGTGGCTGGTCCCAGTCTGCTTTTGCTTGAGGACAAGGGTGGTCTTGGCAAACAATCTCAGTGCTAAATAGAAAGCATATTTGGAGCTGAAATGTTAAATGTAGCCCATCATAGTTGGTGCAGGTTGGAAGTTGGACTAAAGAATGAAACTTACTCTCTTCAGTCTCACTACTTAAGCATTCTTTAGCCCTTGTCACCCAACATGAGGGCTGCTGTGCTGAACCCCACCTGGCCATTGGTTATCATCTTGTGGTTGGGATACTCACTGGCACTGACTGATGTGATCTCAAGTTGACATCTTTTTACACAGAGGAATTATTTCAGTGACCAGCCAGCTCTCTGTAGGGAAATTCTCGTACTGTGTGGGACCCATAGCTCGCAGTATGTGAGCAGGGGATTGTAACTCTGAATGCCAAAGCTGATGGATATATGTGCCTAGTGAGCACATACATATTTACCATGTCTGTCTCTGTGTGGATGCATGGTTTTGTGCAGGTATTGCATGTGGAGATGCTTATTTGGTAACTGTCACACATCAGCAATGTGGTGCATCTTCTGTGTATCTGTGCCTGGTACACCCCTACATTCTCACTCTTGGTGTCTGTACATAAAGGCTGGGAGGGCTGTGTGAAATTTGGACATTTTTTTTTTTCCCTGTGAACCATTACCAAATAATTTCTTTGCTGAATTGGCTGATCTGATTAGAGGTGGCCTTAAAAAAAAAAAAAAAAAAAAAAAAAAGGAAGTGAAAGTGAACAGGTGGCAGACATAAATACCCAGCTGTGCATTATTGCTGATTTCATTGCTATTTTATAGTGTTGTCCATGGTTATTTTACAACAGTTTTCTCTCTTTGTGACGTTGCTGTAAATCTCACTGTAAAGTGACCCTTAATGCGCCTTGAATTCCCGTTAAGCAAACCGGAGAAACGTAGAGAATCGCTTTTGTGTTACGAAAAGAGAAAAGAGGGAGAGAGAGATGCAGCTGAGGGAATAGCAGCAAGCCGTGGGGAACGAATTAGCGAAGCAAAAGGCTTGTTACGTAAGAAGGGTAAATCTCGGCAAGCGACGCCACCAAAGCGCGGCGGGATAAAGCAATAACTCGTTTGACCCACTAGATGGAGACGGAAAGAAGCGGTTTTGATATCCCTGGTAGCTGCCTGCTCTGTTCTCTGCCTGCTTATTGAATAGCTTTTACTTACAGTCTTAAGCCTATCCTTAAAGCAATTACAAGATTTCTCCAGAGTAACATTTGGCATGTGCAGGCTATATCTAGGCTTTTAGCACCAGCTAATTTGCCTGGCCTAATTTTGTATATATTCCCATTTATATTCATGGTCAGTGTCTATTGTACTTACAGGCTTTTTCATATAAAAGGCACCTCATTCTTTTCTTAATTTTATCGAGAATTAATACAGCTTCTTGTATGTCAGCAAGATGAGACTAGAGAATTGGACATAATTTTCCTTCTGAAAATCAATGTCTCAGTGGCTCTATCCATCATTAACTGTATTTGCTTCTTTAGTACCTATGAAGTCTTCTGGGGTCAAGTCCTGCAGCCAGGACTGAATGAAATACAGAATTCCCTCTCCTTTGAGGTGTCCAGCACCAGTGCTTGCTCCACAGTTGAAGGCAAATCTTGCATATGTCCTGTCATTAAAAATAAAAAATCCTCCAAAATGTTTTTCTTAGTGATACATTCACCATCCACCCACCCCACCCCATTTTTTTTTTTTTTTGCCTGAAAGCTAATTTTATCACAAAATGAAACTAAAACTTTACAAATGTCTCTGTCCCAGGAATTTTGGGATTGTGAAGGAAAAAAAACCCAACCAATAACCCCTGGCACATGATGTTTCTAAGAGAAAAGGTTGTGGGGATGCCCAAGCCACAGCAGCCTGCAGTCTGCATGCTCCACAGCTGTGCTGCCTCACTATGGTCACGTCTGGACTGCTGTCAACTCCTGTATGCTGCTGTGGCAGCACTGCCTGCTGCTATTCCAGACACTCAGCTTCCGAAACAGGGCCTGGAAGTCCAACTATGCTAGCAAAATTTGAAGAAAGCAGGATTCTCATCCAGTAGCCCTTTTGGAATCTGTGCCCAGGGAGCCACTGCGATACGTTGGAAGCTTGCAGGGCATTCCTGACAGAATGTTTTAAATCAGCAGGAGAGCATCTTGTACCAAAATGAGGTGTGCTCTGGAAATTTGGCTCTGCACTGATTGCTGTGGGATCTGGGGAAATATTCAGTGAATACCAGAAAGTCATGGAGAATCTCCCCCATTAGCAGCTGACAGTTCTTGTAGTGTTCAGGAACTGGAACAGCATTTGTTGTTTTTTTCTGAGAATCTCTTTTACTGAGGTTTTTCTAACAGAGTTCATTGTGACCAAGGCAGGCTAAGAGCTTGCAGCTGATTAGGTGAAGCATGGAGCTGCTGTGATTCATTTACCCTTGACTCTGTGAACAGCTCTAGGTGTTAGGTTGGCTTACCAGCCCCTTCCACTGTGCAAAAGCTGTATTCTCACAGCGTGCCTGCTCTATGGCTAGTAAGGACTCTGCTAGGTGAGCAGAGGAAGCATGTTTGAACATGGCCTTGAGCATTATACTGATCACCTAGTAACACCCCACAGGTCCAGGCTCCAGCCATTAAGGTTGTGTCTCCCTGTGCACTGTCTGAGCCTGAAATATGTACTTCAGTCTCAAAAGACTGACAGCTGCCGAACTGTACTTATTCTTTCACTCTTTACTTTTCTTCCCTTTCTTGATTGCCGCTCATTGCATGGGGCAGAGTTGTGTGTGTGCATTTCTGCACCTCTCAGACATTTGGGTCTCAGGGCTCAGCATGCTCCACACCTACAAGTCTTTGGCTTTGCAGAGCAGAACTTAGGACACTTGTTAAGCTGTTTATTCGGTGTTGCTGTCACTTTTCATTCTTCAAAGGAGTGAGATCACAAACCACTTCAGCAGACCCTTCTGTCTCAAGAACCGACTTCATGAATCACTTCCAAGCCTGCCAAATGTCAGCGATGTGAACAGGAGTTCTAACACTTGGGGCTGCTCTTACGAAAGAGCTTTCCCACACACAAGCTTTGGCCTCTACACAAGATTATGGGTGATTTTTAGGAGGTGCTGATATACAAGATGTCAGAGTAAATGCTATAATGGTCTGTTGAGGGCTTGAACTGTGTGAACTCCACAAAGGAGAGAAGTAATGTGTCATTCTTTTAGCAGGGGCCACAGTGTACCAAAAGTGCCCATGATTAGGAAACTTGCATTAGAGGAAAACAAGGAATTTGTCTTGATTAGATAGAGTCGCCTGTAGGCTTGAGAGGATGCTGAACTGCGGTGAAAGGCAGGTCCCACTCCTGCTGACTGACGTTTAATGTGACTTGGCTGCACTTTTTCTAGACCCTGGCTCTGGGCGATTGTCCTGGTCACTTGTCCCTAAAACTGCCTCGAGAGGTTTTCTGCAGTTAGCAATCTGTTTTAATCCCTAGAGAGTTTATTTGCTCTCATTCTCCAGCTCTAATGGCTGAGCCTGTGCTTGGCCTTCATTTCAGAGCTGCCCAAGCGCTTGCTGTAACAGCTGCCTTGTTGGAGGTGAATTTTCAGCTGTGCCAGAAAAGGCTTGCAAAGAAGTTTGTGTTACACTCAGTCATGCTGCTTGGTTCCAGCAATGTTATTTGTCCCACAAGACCATAAATGCAAAAATCACTTACAAATGTATAAAAGCCCCCAAACCACTGAGCACTAGGCAGAAACACTCTTTTACAAGCCGCTGATTGTTTCAAAGGTCTCTCTGGCGTTGAAAACCTGCCATTTGTTGGCCTTCTGTAACCAAATACACAAACTATGCCTCTCAGGTGGCAGGGAGAGTTTGTATCCAAATCTAAGTGCTGTCGCCAGGAGTATGTTAGAGCAGTAGAAAGCAAGTGTTTGTTTAAAGAGGGATTATGCTTCCCAGCTCAAAAATGTGTAAGGTTTTTCAAACTGATTGCAACTCTCTCTTTCTCTAGAGAGGGCGAGTGTGGTTTCTGGCTTTAAGATGAAGTGGAAGGAAATTGGAGTAAGGGGTTTTTGATGATGTTTGAACAATCTCTTTAGGCAGCAAATATGTTACTGCAAGGAATAATCAGGGCTCACTGGCTCTGCAGAATTCTCCTTCCCCACTGGGAACCCCTATCTGCTGTCTGGCATGGGGGATATACCATGCTGAGTGCTTGTAACAACAGAAAGGTGTGGATGCTTGTAGCACCAGAAGTAAAGTTTGTATGAAAGGAGCAAGCTTCCAAAAAGATGGATTGCTCTGCTCACTTTCTGTATGTAAAGGGCTGTTTGCTGACTATGAATCTAGTTTTTCTGTGCTCCAAATTCCTGTTAGCCAATGCCTCACGGCTTTTATTTCTCTAACGCAAAGGACTGCATGCCGTGAGTGTTCTTACTCCGTGGTGATGCTGTGCTCACTGTTCCCAGCACACAAAACAAAGAGGGGGAGCAGGAAAGGGCACAGGAGTAGGATGAGGAGTTGCTGTGCGATGAAAGCAAATCATAAAATTTCTCCCACGTTTAAATGAGCGGAATTACTCTAATGGGAATGGCTGGTGTCATACAGGAAGAAGTGAGGGTGAAAAACATCTTGCATGAGAGCACTGAGGGAAGTGAAATAATCTCTCCTGTGTGATTAAGTGAAAGAGGAGTGGTGTTGGGTGGCACAGGCACCCTTGTGTGAGGGAGGTCTCACGCAGCGAAGTTAACACTCTGCTAAAATTAAACTATTTGAAGGGGAAACCTGCAGGTCAGCGTAACCTCCAGAGGTGGCACAAAGAAATAGTCATTTGGTCCCCTTGATATACGGTGACAGCTTTCTGTGCTGGGGGGACCATGACCCTGGGCATCTTTAACATCCCGAAGTGCGGTGGAGACAGCGTAACATGTTTATCGAAGGATCTGTCTTTTGCATGTTGTACGCTCGTGTATCTATTTCAGGGTAGAGCAGCTTCATTTAAACTGCCTGGAAAGATTAAATTATATTATTCGCTTAACATGACAAGAGGGTGACAGACTCTGGTTTCACCACACAATGGCACACAGCGAAGCGGAACTTGGAACATGTACCTGCTGCCTCCCGGGGAGGAGTGCATCAATTGAAGAGCCGTGCCGTGCATTAGAAGGAGGAGAAAGCGGGGACTCATTTTGATAGTCTGATGTAAAACACAAACGTCCCCTTCTCGATCTAAATCACAAAGCGGGGTTCTGGGCCTGTCAGGTGTCACAGCACAGGCAGAGCAGAGGACTCCACGGCACCGAGCGGGACAGAAGACCAGCAGAGGAATCGCTTTAGGGTGTCTCGTCTTTGTTTTGCTGTCAGCTTCTGACCTGGCAATAAATAAATGCAACTTTGCATAGGCAGAACAGAATAACCCGTGTTATTTTCCAGACAGGAGCAAGAACAGTTCCTTGTTTGGGGACTAGCTGAGCAAATGAACAGAATTTCACTTTCCTGCTTTTCTCTCTGCCCTTTGGCAGATCTGCATAGATAAACTTTGGTTTTGATGTAAGTCTGGCACAGATCATCTCTGAGCCTCATTTTCTTGTTTGCAAAACATGATTTCTCCCTACCTTACAGAACTGCCGTGACAATTCACGTGTTGAAGATTGTGAGATGCTCCTACAGGTGGCATAGACAATAGAGACTGCTTTGCAGTGTGTCAGACAAGATGAGCTGGGCATGTGTGACTGAAAGACAGTTAGATGGATATTCAGGGATTGGTAATGTAAGCATCAAAGCTCTGGTGGAAGCATGTATTTGGCTTGCAAAACTGTATGTTCTCCTCAGTTTTGGCAGGACCTCTAAACCCTTCAAGCTTTTATTTAATAACATGGTAAAGTGTCTCCTGTGCAAGTTTTCACAAGTGCTGCAGAATTATTTATTGCATTAGGAAGAAACCACAATGATGTGGTGATGGCTTAAGCTCCTGAAGGAATCCATGCAGTGGGGAAATCAGGCACTAAGCTCTGACAGTAAATCCTGCAGATTCTCACAATTAGTATCATAGGTTTTGCAGATTTTCTTGTATCCGGCATTGCTTACTGCTGACAGTTCCTTGTGGTACCAGATTGCCAATGTCTGTCTCATACACAGTGACTTTGATGCTGGAGTAGGCACTTGTTCAGCACTGAAGGGAGACAGTTGCTCCATGACGCTCTCCATTAGAGGTTTGATTTGCTCCCAGGAGGAGAGGGCTTTGTCAGGAGGAAAGATGACTTTGCTTCTTCTTCACATCCACTTTAAATAGCTTCTTGGGAACACCAGACCTCCACTTTTCCCCAGGTGAACATACAGGGTCTGACTGTTTTGCACAATAATTGTAAACCTTCAGAGCTTGGAGCATAAAGCATTTTGGAATGATGAGACCTTTTTTTGTATTTCTGTACCTGCATGACATCAGGGGAATTCTGCTTAAAAACTGACATCACAAGACTGCTTAGTGGCTACTGGCTGAACTAACTACCTACCACTGGTAGTTGTGAAAGCCAGTTTGTTGTGGAAGGTTGAGTTTTAAGTACTCAAATGATCCACACAACTGCTTACACAAAGCATTAGTTATGCATAGTTCACTAACAAGGTTTCTGTGTGCACTGTGCTAGAGGCAGCAAGACCACACTGTGCAACAAGTGCTGTTCTCTGACAATGGCAACTCACACTCTAGGTTAGATACTGGTAATTTATCACAAAGGCTTGACAAGTTTCACTAGACATCAGGTAGATTTACTCCCACTTTGAGCTTAATGTTCCTCATTCTCTTATGTTCTAGAAATGATCCTTTGGCAGGGTCCGGAGGCTGGCAAGCTGGCTTAGAGGTGTAATGGGACTTATTTCTGGCTATCATCGAACCTAAAATGGTTTCTTTGAATATTGTCTGCAGCCTTTAAGATGCAGGCTGCAAGACTTTAATGTCACCAAAGTGTTTTTCTTGGTAGAGAAAAATCTTCCTCTTGATATTCAGCAGTTTCTTTATGGGGTTGTTTGGTCTCTAGACATGAGAAAATCCTGGCAATTTTGATCATTTGAAGAGAATGAGTAATGTGCAGTGCTCAGTACAGTGTGTCGCTCTTCAAATCACTGATTATGCTTTATTTTCTATTATGTTGAATGGAGTGATTCTATTATGGACTATCATTTTCTCTTTTTACTGCAGTTTATTTCAAGGATTCCTGCTGGAGCCCTATCTACAGAACATTTCTAGATTACAATTGACTATCTAAGACTGTTTCAGGAATACTTAATGGGGCAACTCAAATTAGCCAATCTGAAGAAGTGAATTTTGGCCTTGAGAGCTCTCTGAACACATGACATTCTGCAAGCCCAGGGAAAAGACTGTCTGCTGTCAGAATTTCAGTAGGTGTCAGTGTGGATTTTAAGCTGGATGCTCAGCCTGAGTATTTAGGTTCTTTGTGAAGTTATGGCAGTCCTGTTCTCAGTTATCAACTCTTGGTTCAATTTAATGTCCTCTTTCTACACTGTGATCAAAGACTGCTGGTGATAGATGGTCACTAACTTACTTTTAGAGCCAGGATTGAGGGGTCTTTGCTCTTGTAGACAGAAGTCTCCACAAAACAATAGCCCAGATATCCTACCTGCTTAGCTGGGGGCTCTAACAGAGCCACATATCTGCATGAGGCACAGAGTGAGATACTTCACATCCATCCTGGTGTGACCTTCAACATCCTTATCTGGCAAGAGTTGCTAGGACTGCATGGGTAGATCAAAAGAGCTAATCTCCTTCAGCCTATCAGCATTTGGGCCTAACTCTGATTGCTGTCAAGAGTACATCAAAGGTAAACACGAGAACAAATAGGCAAATAATGGCCAAGAAGAAAGGTGGGTTGCCAGCCAGAGGCCGCCTAATCTTCAGGGAGTGATATTCAATAACAGCCTTCAGAGAGAACACTGGGGTGGGGAAAAGCAAACATTGTGGAAGGTAGAAGGCAGCAATCAGTCAGTTCATGGCAATTTATTCCAGCTTTCAGACAGTGTCTTGGCACGTTTCTCATTTGATTAACTTATCTGACTCTAATTACTACATTTTCCAGATTTGCGTGATGTATATTGGTAGGGAAAACACAGCTTCTGGCAGGACTGAACCCCTGAGCATAACCTGCAAGGTGCAGAATTATCTATTTTATTGTATTTTTCCTTTTTAGCTTGAGGATATTATAAAATGATAAAGAGTAAAATTAAAGACCGGAGGCATAGCTTTTCCCAACAAAATCTCTCCTGTCTTTAATTATTAAACCTTGCAAAGGTTTTATTTCACAAACTGAGGTGGTTACAGAGGCACTAATCTAATGCATTGTCTTCCAAGGATCATTATTAAAATATTAAGGAATAATTTCATTTTCTCTCTGCATTTATTTTTTAAATGACTATTAGCGACCATCATTTATATGTTGTAAGGAGCAGCGGAAGAGTAAGTAACAGCTGAAGAGTGCACTGAGCATTTGGGGACCTGGGGATAAAAATGTCAAGCCTTTCTCAGCTGTTTGCTAGGTAATCTTCATTTGAGTGCCATTTATCCAGTACAGAGAGCACCAGGAAGACTGATGTTCTTTACAGAGCAGTGCAGAAGTCCTCAGAGAATTAAGACAGCAGCTAGAGAGAACAAGGTACATCCTGACCAGGGCTCTTTGCGTGAAGTTTCTTACCCCTGCAGAAGAGTGCGGTGTACACTAATAGACCAGCAAGGTCTGTAAACCTCTGAAGCTCTCAGCTGCCCACCAGGAGAGTATATTCAACCAGCAGCAGCCTTGGGATATGCTTTGCCCTCCTCACTGCTGCTCAGAGCTATTGCAGTCTTATCAGCCATTTACTCCAGCGATGGTGGATTTTCAAGATGGGCTTTGGCACTCCCTTTTCAGGGAAGTGTAGAAGTAGCTAATTCGGTCTTGGTAATGCTTGCAGTATGTGAAGCACAAACTTCTCTCGTTTGTTTCCTTGTTTAAATGAAGACGGAGTTAACTGCATGCTTAAGGGATTTCCTGGTGGAGGATCCAAGTTAGAACTTTGTGTTGATAATTAAGGGGCCATTAGCCCAATTTTTTTTCTTTTTTTAATAAAAGATTAGCTCAGTTTTGTTAGAAGCTTAAAGAATAATGTGAGTGACTCTCTTAAAATATTCCAGTGCATCCCCCTGGTCATGCTTTCATTGGGAAATATCACTTCAGAGAGGCCTCAATGCATGTACCTGTGAAATCTCTGGTGTGTTTGATGTTAGCACTTCTCTGAAGATGTATTTTTCCAACACAAGCCTGAGTCAGTAACAGACAGCTCAGAGGAAAGGCTGGGCTCCGGGAACAAATACAGCTTTCATTTCCTCTCTTTGAGGGCTGTGGATCACAAAAAGAAACGTAACCTGGCTGTTCGGTCTGTTTCTGTTCTGCGTTCAAAAGTCTGATGTGGAGGAGACCAAGAGCACTGAGTTAATTCCTGCCTTCATCGTTGCTGCCTTGCAAACTTCAAAGCAGGAAAGCTACTCTCTTTACACCTACAAGCACAATTTCCAGAGCTGAAGCAGGGTAATTTTCACATGCAAATTCAAGAGGAGAGCCTGCCTTATCTGAGCGGGTGGACATGCTGTTTAATGGGACAACAGCACCACTCCTTTTCTTCCCAGAAGGGGAGCAAGGCAGAAGAAATAAAAGCTTTTCTTCTGCTATTTTAGAGGAAAAGATGTGCACCTCTACAAAAGGGGGAAATGCCACCTCGTGCTTTGTTTCTTATGCTTTGAATTGTGCTGAATGCTGGGGAAAAAAAAAAAAAGAAAGTAGTTTGGTTTACCATCTAGGGCTTTATATTACATTTTTCATAAGCTGTTGGAGGCATAATGCAGAAATCAAAGACTTGGCAAAGGAACAGGTCAGCTTTATAATCCCCCTTGTTCTCAGGCATTTGAAATACACAGATTTGTGGACATTAATCCTAACATTATTAATGTAGTGGTAAAACAGGGAGCAAATTTATAGTATTTGCAGTTCTCACTGTTGGTTTTTTTCATATTCTCTTTGGGACAGTAATTCCTCTCACTTGTTATTCCAAAAGCTGCCTTTGTAGTCTTGAATATTGGTGGGGTTTTCTTTTCATTGACTGTAACAGTGGAATTATTGGGAAGGAAAGTTATTCAAAACAGAGAAGAGTGAGTGCCAAGGGACCAGGCAGGATAATAACTGCTGCTATGATTTAGGCAGGTCACTTTGTGAGCTTACATACTCCTGCTAAGTCATCTCAGAATGACCTGAGAGGTTTGATTTGCTCAGCTTCTGAAAGCAACTGTAGCTTGTGTTTTTGGTTGGGGTTTTTTTTTGTTGGTTTTTTTTTTGGCTTGGTTTATTTTTTTACAGTTCTGCAAAACAGGCTGTGTTTTTTTCAGTGCAGAAATGTGGCTCTCATGCTTCCTTTGCTTCCTGACCGTATTTGATTCTGCCTTTCATTGAGTTGTCTGATGGTCACACAAGGGTGAAGTGGGCACAGTTGGCAAGCCTGGCCTCAGGTGTCCACTGGCCCTGCTTGCAGGACACTATCAATAAAAATACAAATAGCTAAAGCTCAGAAATGCTTGGGAAGTTGCATTTTCACAACAAGGCCTTCCTGCATTAGCTTTCTGTGCAGGCTGTCAGGTGTGTATTCAGCTTTTGAACACACTCAGGAAAAGGCCTCATCTGGGTGCAGAGTGGCTTTGGGTGAGAGCAGGGCTTCTTACTGGTCTGCTACTGAGGTTTGCCCTCCTCAAACAGCATGCAAGGAGTGTGTGCCTGTTCCCTGATCCAGGTGCATAGGCTAGTGTGGGTTGGCTGTCATCCTCCTGCACTCCACCTTATCTCTCCCAGCTGTCTGGGAAAGAAACAACTGATGACCTCTGCAGAAACTGAGGACTTCATTGTTAATTGCTATGGACTCTAAGTCTGATTAAAACCAGCCTTTATTAAATTGAAGAAGCTCCATCTGTTAATTGTGTGTGTGCCCTTCCACTGAAGGTGGAGAAAGCAAGTCAAAGGGAGCATCTATCAGATGATATTCTTGTTTCAGTTATGGTGCAGGATAAAGAAGCGTCTCAGTTCTTGAAGTCTAAGCCAGATCACTTTTAGTCATGTGTCTCCAACGAATCAAGCCTTAGCTCCAGCTCCAGTGGCAGTGGGAATGGGAATAGAAATCCAGATTCAATAGAATAAATGTCAGTAGTTTGGGCTCTGTTTTTCAGTTGATGATAAATGTGAGCCTGGAACTGGCCTGAAATCATACTGTGGGTGAATCAGATTTATGGGTCCATTCTCATTCTTCTTTAAATAATTAAATGTGTTGGGATGACATTTCCCCTGAGGTTTTCAGCTGTCTTTGTGGGAATCTTAATGTGAAGATGTTATTTGGCTAGACACTTTACTGTCTTGATTTTCTTCTGCTTTTTCATGCCAATCAGATCCCAAAGTCAATGAAGTGCAGAGGACTTGCCATTTGTGTTTGGATGTACGAATCTGCTTTCCCACTTAATGAAACCTTTAATTCCCCCTTTGATATGTAAGCAAAATGATGTAGAATTGAGATCTAAGTTTGGAGAAACCTTTAGTGAAGAAACCCTAAAGAGTGACAGAAGAGCTGATAAGATAATGATCCCTGTGATCCAGTCTCGCTTTCCTTCCTGAAGTAGCTTCTTGGGGTATTTGGATTCTGGGTCTGAAAGGGTTGCTTAACACCATTTGAAAAATCAGCCCAGATAACTTGCTGATATGCATGACTTTGGGCAGCTTTCTTATAGACCTGATAAGCTAAGCAATCTTTAGATGGGTTAAAGAGAGCTCTGGAGAGGGAGACCTATTTCTAGGTCAGTGATCTTCACATACATTCTGTTACCTGTTTTTTTTTGGTGGCAGTGGGGAAGCAGCATGGGAACTGCATAATGCTCAGACAAGGAAGGGCAATATCTATAAATGCACCTGGAGCAGTCAGTGTTCATGAGCGATGATGTGCCCTTCAGTGGACCCCCTGTATGAAGGAAGAAACTTGAGGAACCATAAGGTATCTGGTTCTCACTTGAGAAACTGAGAGCAGCTGCCATGTGCTTAGGTGCAAAGTGAGAGGGAAGTGCATCTTACCTGACATCAGAGCGGGATATTTTCTGCAATCACACCCCAACCCTTATCCTACCACAGTTACCAGGGAGTTGTTGGCTTGTTGTTTTTCAATTTGGGTTTTGTTGTTTTTTGTTTCACTTTAAATTGCAGACTGTGTTCCTGCTTCTGATTTTCCTGGGCATCAAATCAACTCTGTTCGTGTGTTCCAAATCCAGCTCACCTTTAGAGAATGGAGAATGACAGAAAGTTTATTTAATGAAATCCTCATTTGAAAAATCCTGCTTTCATTGAAATCAGTGATAAAACTTCCATTGACTTCACGTAGGCTGTTTGTTTTCTGAGGTCACCAGACAACGTGGTTAAGTCTCTTTGATGTGTGATTGAAAGTTGAAGCTCTATAAATTTAGTGGTTTCTCCTATTTAGCTATGTTGAAACTATCACAAGGACATCCTTTCTATGAAGCATGCTATACTGCATTCCTTGACCTTGGTCATGTGCGCAAGAATGAATTTTTATGTGTAAGTAGCAGAGGTAAACATCAAATAATATTTTGAGGAGATTTGTTTATGGCTGTGAAGAAAATGCAAAATGTTTCTTGTATATTCTGCCTCAGCAGGAGGAGAGCAGCTTTTCTCACAGTGACCTAAAGAGCAAAGTAGCAAAGATAAAGTTAAGAAAAAGTTGAAATTAGGCTGAACTTATTAGCAGATACTGGAATACTGTTCCAAAGGATGTGGTGGATGTCTCACTATTTGAGTCTCTTTTAATGATGCTAGACTGAACTTCTGTGCACTAAAAGATGAGCAGTGGTGCTTGAGGACATTGCCCTTCCTCCAAGAGATGGACTCTGTAACCTCAGTGGTCTTTTTCCTGTTCATTTCTGTGATAGTGTCTGGCCTGTTTTGACAGTTCCCTTATCAGAGAACAGCCCTGTCCTGCCTGTCAGGTTGTCCCAATCAGTAAGACTTGGAGAGATATGACTGTGCTATTAAGTTGTGCCTGGTTTTATATCAAACCTTTTTACCATCTAATGGAAAAAATGCCAGCCTAGTCAGACTTGTACAGCCAAACTAACTTCTTTGCCAGTGAACTTAGGATGAAAACTCATTGCTTTTCATAGAGATTAGCAGAAGGCTTGTGGACTTGGAAGGTGCATGTAAATCAACATTAATAATAATGTTTAAAAGCTTGGGCAGAGTGCTGGTTGCTCAGAGAGGAAATACTAGTGTGGTATGCAGTAACCAAAAACCAAGTGTCAGAAGTAAGCAATGTGCTCATAAAGTATGGAAACAGCAAACTGTGGGAAAACAAGGCAGGAATCTTTCCCCACCACAATTTAGAAATGGCAAAAATATGGGCTCATTCTTACACTAGATAACTGCTGATGTGTGTCCACAAACAGGACCTTCTTCAGCTGTAAGGGCTGTAGGCTTGTCCAGGTTTATATATAAAATCTGTGGGAAAACTAGGCCAAAAAAGAAATCAAAAGAGACGACTTTGAGGTGTTCATCATCAGATCAAGTCAGCCTAAAATCTGTCCAACCAGCAGCATAAATCATGTCAAGTTATTTTGAAAGGACTTGAGCCCAGCCCAGTCAATCCTGCTGACTCTTGTGGTGGTTGTGTACCCGCCCTCTACTAATCATCTGTTATTGTGGGTAGCAATGGATTGTCATCACTGCTACAGAGCCTTGGATATTAAGGAGTTTTTAATTGAATGATTCGTGCGTATGGTCAGCTTCCATTGGGTGCTCCAAAAATCCCAGCCAATGCAGAAATACTCCTTCCAATTGCTGCCTTGGTTCCCATGCTTATATACTAGCTTAGCAGACTCAGAGTTTCCATGGTTTGTGTAAACCACCATGCCTGAGTTGTTCCCTTCTGTTTTATTTTTTCTTCAACCTCACTGAGGTTTTGCTGAAAGAGAGAACTCATCAGTTTCCTATGCCTGTGAGGGAAGACTGGGGTGTTGGTAGACCAGTACTAGGGAAGACAGAAAAAGCAGCAAAATTTGGGAAGAAAAAGGGAAAATAGTCTAAGTTTTCTTTGAGCAAGGAGCCAGGCTTGACCAGTAGTTAGCTTTGGGTGGGCAAACTATATTTCTGATGAGTTTGAGAAAAGCAAATTCTCCCAGGGGTGCATTTGGATATTTGCTTGCAATTACATTTGTTTTAGCAAAGTGAACAGAATTTGCTCTTTGGGTTTTCATTTCCATGCCCAGAGTTGAGAGTTGCAGGTACCACCTGTTAACACTATGCAAACAAAATATAATTGACTCCCGCAGGAATCCCTCTGAAAGGCAGCACCTTGGGATTAAAGTTGCAGAGCCATCTATCTAAAATGATGTGGCAGGTTTAATTAACGTGTCTAAAAATACACAGGCTGCAATCAAGCCTTTGCTTCTGCCTGTGTCTGCTCCCTGAAGGGGAATGCACATAATTTTCAAAATCTTGGGTTCTGTCAGCCACCTGTGAGTTGAATTTATTGATGCATGAGATTATCATAAAATTAATTTGGGCATTGCTGAATTATGAGGTTGAAAACAGGTTGAGAAGTAGTTTCTCACCCAGTTTAAGCAATATGCTGTCAATAATGTTCTTTCAAACCCATATGCAGAGCATTACTAGACAGCTTACAGTTACAAACTGTAAACGCATGGAGATTGGATGCATCTAGCCCCTTGTGGCAGAGAGAGATCGCTGTAGTGTGGTACCGGGAATGATTTGGAATGACTTGAATCTGAGCAGCAGATAACTACAGACATCAAATACATTTCACTGCTTGCCACTCAGGAGACAGATCTCTGCTGCAAAGTCAGAAAATGGCATAGCACTGGAAACAACTGAGGAGCCTTCACTCAATATGTCCCTCTGCCATCTCCCCAATGGCTCGAGGTTTCAGGCTTTATCTCCACTTTTTAATTAAAAGAACTTGGTTTTGTTAAAGCAGTAGTGGGCAGCAATGAAATGCAGTTTGCTAAGACTGCAGTAAAGATGTAAAGGAAAAAGAACAAATAACATTTGTTAGAGTGCTAACGTGGTTTGCATAGAAGTTGCTCCCAGCAAGCCTTCTAGTTAGATCAGGGTTTGGCACTGCTTTTTATAAGTTGTTCACAAATGCCCTCCTAGGCTTTACAGTGCCAATAGAGGGTGTGAGGTTAGATGGCCATGGTCTGGCTGAATGAAGCTATATTAATGGCTTTACTCACAAGCCCAGGTGGCAGATTCCAGGTCAGGTTCTTCTCTATTAGTGACTTCAATGAAACTCTCCCAGACCATTGAATTAACTAACCCAACCAGCAGTAATACTCCTTGGAAGTGAAATAATGCTCTTCAGCCAGAAATTTTGGATGCTTTATACACATGTGCATGGGACTGGTGTAGGCAAACTGAGTGCAAACAACTCTGGGCATATCCTTGGTCAAGTTCTAAAAATCCCCCACCTTACTGCACGCGCAGTCCTCTGTGACAGAATGCAGCTCTGCTCAGAAGAGACTTAAGTGAAGTGAAGGTTTGGAGCTTGTAACTCAGACTCTTGGCAGATCCAACCAGATATAGCCTCTTAATTCATGTTTTGAGGTTATCTTCCAGGGTCCAGATTGATAAAACTACTTTTGAGAAGCTGAAATCTTGGGATCTGTGTGTGTGGCTCTTGGAAGAAGGGTTGTAGTGCATAGACTTTTATTCCAAGCTGTTTGAGATGGCTGCCTTAACTCCCTACTGATTATCTGCCTGCCTTAGCACAGCAGATGGCTGTCAGTGTCCTGGTAACTCAAGTGGCCTTCTCAGCCATTTTTATAACTACACTTCAGGGAATAGATGTAGGTGCCAAGGTGACTGTTCCAGCTTTAAAGCCCAGTAAGATAAGATGATTGAGAAAGCTTTAAATAAAAGCTAACCTGTGGAAATCCCTTGACAAATCATCCCTTTGTGAACTTTTACTTCCTCTTGCATTGCCTTAATCTCCTCCATCAGAGAGGCTAAAGAAAGTTCAAGGGTGCAAGAGAACTATTTTAATTAGACCACCAACCTCATCCACATTAAGAGCTGGGGACTGTTTGCAAAGGCGTTCTGCACGGGGGATAGCATGTGTCGGAGGGCTAAAACCTGGGGTTCCTTCAAAATGGGCTAAAAACAAAATAGAGAAACTGTAAATATTTACTTCAGCTAAGTAAAGGGAGGAGCAGAGAAGGGCTGTTATGGAATGCAAAATGCAAATTCGTATCTCTGCATCAGACTTTTTTGCCATCAGCAAAGTTCTGTGCTAAACTTTAAGAATACATTTATGTCTGTACCATTGTCAGCAATTGTTTGGGTTTGTATTTCTGCTTGCAGTAGGATTGCAGGATTTTAGTGTGCCTGCAACTGTGTGAACTACCCAGTGAAGTCTGGTGGGCTTCGTTAGCCCATTACCTTCTCTGGTAACATGCACTGTTACCAGTGCAGGACTGTACAGGCAGTGTTGTGAGGCTTAATGACTTTGTACAGTGTTAAATTGTGCATCCTCTTGGAGAGAGTGTTCTGGCTCTTTCTCAAGATCTATAAATACTCTGGAAGTTGGCCTGATTTCTTGGTGAGGACTGCGGGCACGGTGCAGGCTGGGTGTGTACACGTGTGCTCTGCAGGGGACTCCTCTCCTGGTCCAGAGCCTGCAGTCAGACAGTTTTCTTTCCTAAAGAGGTGGTAGAAAATGTCACCGAGAGAAAGAGGCAGGATGCCTCCAATACAGGATGCTTTTATTTTATTTACTCTTTCACCTTTGACATAGCTTATGAAAAATGTCAGGAGGCCATTAAATGGCTTCTCTGTTCCCTAGTAGATGTCTTTCCCTCCAATGGGGAGGAAAATGTCCATACCTGGATGAGATAGAAGCAAGCTGAGTCTTTTGGAGGAGGACTGGGGATGTGAAGATGAAAATATTCAGGGTTGTGACTAGCAGCTGGGGAGAGCTATGAGACTCGACAGCCTTCATGTCACTGAACCTACCCTGGCACTGCACAGAGAAATGCATAGGGAAGTTCTGCAAAGCGATGCAATACAACAGGTGGCCTTGTACATAGGATCTACCTCCTGCCACTGTAAGAGAAACGCTTCCTGCAGCCTCCAGGAAACTCCCTTTATTAATTTATTTTACTGCTTTTTACCCACAAGCAAGGGACTGAGCAAGTGCCCAGCTGACTGCTGGTTACCAGCTGGGCAGCCATCCGTTGCCTGTGGGTCTGTCTGCTGCAACAGGAGACATTAGGAAGCACACCAGGGCTACCATCAGCTCCAACAAATAAGTTCTCAACCTTGGTTTTGTAACAGACATTGAGTAAGTCTTTCAGACTCCAAAGTAAATGCTTCTTCTGGAACCTCTCAGTGGATTTTCGTTAGAGCTGGCTGTGGCTTGAGGAAACAGACCGTCTGACGTCAGAAGCTTTATATTGGGCTGCTGCCATTTTTATATCATGTTCCTCTGGGCATTTAAGGCATTTCCACCACATAGCCAGTCCTCATGGAACTGTTTTATTCCTTTCTGCTCTGATTTAAAGTGGATAAAAGTTCTTGTCTGTTGCCAATTACTAGAATGTGTTTCAGCCTAATTTCAGATACCATTTGGAGTTAGTCAGGGAATATTTAGTTCTTTGGAGCACGAACCTTGGGCAGACCAGGTTTCCCATAAATAAGAGAGCAAGGATGCTGAGCCTTGTCTGTTGCTGGAGATATACGATCGCACTCCTTTTCCCTGTGCGCTGTAAAACGTGTGGTGTTGCATCTGCTGGCTCCTGGCCAGATGTTTGAGTCTGTTTAGCTGTGGCTAGACTTGTTGCATGTGTTCTTCATTCATCACAAGCCATGCCTGAACTTGGCAAGTGTTGCCTGGCCCATGGGCGGCAGCTCTGCCAGGTGAGCCATTAGTGGCTGGTCTCAGCTGGAAGTCTTCTTCCTGCAGATCTTGACCGCTACTCAACCACGCTAAGCAGCAAACCGCAGCTATGCTCACGTGTGTGCAGTAGGGGAAACAGTCTGACATGCAAATCAGGAGTGTCACTTCCCATAGCCAACAACTCTTGGCTGAGAAAGACCTAGACTTGTGTTTGGACCTGCAAGAGACCAGATGGCTAATGTGGTCATCAGCAGTTGCACCGTAATCCCACATCAAAACTTGGCTTTCCGCAGAGGACTGTGAGCAGGAGCGAAATGTAGAGTGTTAAATACAAAGCAAAGCAGAACCACGCCATTATAACCTGCAGTGATGGGAATTCAGTGCTGCTTTTAAGCAGCAGGGTTCTTAACTCCAGGCTTTCTCTATTTGGTTTTATTTCCCAAACCCTGCATTATCTTGTTAGGAGAGACATTATTTCCCTTTGGTAATTTCTCTTCCCTTCCTCAGCTCTCCCACATTTTGTAAGCTTGGAATTCATAGTTGATGGAGTTCTGTTTGTCTTTATTCCCCCCCACCCCCCTTTCCTAATTCTTCAACTCGTCCTGTTAAAACAGCACTAATTAAATCACTTAAAATGCAGTCCTAACTTCAGCAGGCAAATTACATCTGGACTTTCCAGAATTGGTCTAACCCTGGCAGCTTTTCAACAGAAATCAGTGGCATTACACTGCAGTGAGGCTGGTGTCGATAGAGCAGAGTCAGGCCCCTGGTTTATCTGAGTTACATGCAGTCTGTATGCTACTATCTGTCAGAGTGTGTTAGCTCTCATGTGGGGTTATGTGAGCACAAGTACATTGCTTGTCTGGGCCAGCTCGGGCTCAACACCAGGTCAGCCAGCTAGCGGGGGAATTGCAGAGAGCCATCCACATCCTCTGCACTGCTCTGCTGTTTTGGAGAGGGTTCATTAGCCTGGCAGTAGTGCCTAGCCCACGGTCACTCTGTGCTGCATCCACACAAGAAGGTCTGTGGAAGTAGTAGAGGAAAGATATCAGAGCTGGTAGTCAGACTCCCTGTGTTACTGCTTTTTGCTGCCAGGTTTATCCCAACTCTTCAGTACTTAGAGAACAAAAAATGCTGATAGATTCCTGTGCAAGCCTTTGGCTGGTGTCTATTAGGAGAGCAGGGGGAACTTCCTCTATTGATTCTCTAGTGTGGACGTCTCCTCGGAGGTAGTATCTCAGCCACCCGAATTCAATATGCGTTTACATCTGGCTGCAGCACTTTTTCTCATGATCTGTCCTGGACTCCTGTGTTTCTCTGCACAGCTGATTTTCAGAAATGGATGCATTTAGTGGCATGGGAATTTTCACCTCCTGACAGAGGTTTTGCTACCAGCCTTTGCATTCCTTTCCTAAAAAAAAGCAAGAGACTCTGCAAAGTTCACTGGAGATGTTGCTGTTGCTGTCAAGCTATTCGTTTTGTCTAGAATAGAATTAATTTTCTTCCTAGAAGCTGGTATGGTGGTGTGTTTTGGATTTAGTGTGAGAATTATATCGATAACATACTGATGTTTTCAGTTGTTCCTAGCTAATGTTTATACAAAGTCAAGGACTTTTCATTTTCTCCTGTCGCAAGATCCTTGGAGGTGCACAAACAGGACAGCTAACTTTAACTAGCAAAGGGATATTCCATAGTATATGGAATATACTATGCACAAACAGGACATTTTCTCCTGTCGCAAGATCCTTGGAGGGGACACAGCCAGGACAGCTAACTTTAACTAGCAAAGGGATATTCCATAGTATATATATCCAGTAAATAAACTGAGGTTGCTGCTGGGCATCAGTCCGTGAGTGCTGAGCAACTACATTGTCATCACTTGTTTTGTATATTCCAATTTTATTATTGTAATTTAATTAATAACACTTATTACTGTTATGGCATTGTTCCTATTGTGATAATTATTATGTTCTTCATTTTCTGTCCTATTAAGCTGTCTTCTCTTCTCAACCCACAAGTTTTACTTCTGTTTTTCTGATTCTCTCCCCCATCCCGCTGGCCGAGGAGAAGGAACGAGTGGTTGTACTCCTCTTAGTTGCTGGCTAGGGTTAAACCACAAAACATCCATCAGATAGCAGCACTCTCGTATGCTGAGATAGATACATAGTCAGTAAATGGCTTTCAGAATTGTTTGAAATAAAAGATACACATACTGTCTAAATGTGAGAGATCTGGTTGTTTTTATTGCTAGGGCTGTGCTGGGCAACGCTGCTGGAAAAGGATCACATTTTGCTATTCTGCTTCTCTTGGGCTGAGTAAGAGATTTGCTTAGACCCAAGAAAAGCTGCTTCCGTGCGTGCCTCCAATTGATGCTGCATACTTGAATGCCCTGAGAATGCACTTGTGATACAAATACTTGTTTATAGGCAGACATTTAATTATCATATTACAGAATTCTCAGGGCCAGCTGCCACATGAGATTTCTGGCTAGGACATTTAAGATAAAATTAAAACACAGTGCCCATGTAGCTGAAAACCAGATCGCAGTATCTGCACTTTTCTGGTCCCTGCAAAGAGCTTCCTGGATGATATTTCTGTGCAGATTAGTCATGAGAAGTCAGCATGCTGTAAGCTTGATGACGTCTTTGTGACAGGATCAGAGAACAAATATTGTGATCTGTTCAGCATGGGCTCTCTGTGAGTGATTAGATTTCTTCTCCATTGAATCTAGGTCATTTGGTAGGATCAAAGCACTGGGCATCTATGGAAAGGAAAAACAAAGTGGATTTTCCCCATGCTTTTGAATCCAAGGTTTTATTGATAGTCTTGAATGCTTTTGGAAAATGCACAGTAGTCCCAGTACAATGTGGAAATGAATGCTACGTGTTAATAAAGCTGGGTAAAGGGAAGCTTGGAAGCCTATTTATAGTCCTCATATGATTTGCAAGACTGAAACCTTTTCTCAGGCAAGTAAGGGTTGTATTTGTGACTAAAAATGTGCGGGGCTGTATTTCTCTCCTCATCCCTCTCTGCTTTTTCCTGCACCCATTGCATCTGCCTGCATTACATTACTGTCTCTTGTACTTTGTGTGCTCTGTGCACTGCTTCCCTTTCCTACTCTTCCTGTCAGTTTGGTTCAGTCCCAGTGTCCAGGTTGAGATGTGCTTCCAGTATTCCAGCAAGGGCTCACTAATCCTGGATAAACTCCCCAAAGGTGACTCAGGAAGTTAGATCCCTGTGAGTCTAAATACTTATTTCTGAAGCATCTAGGTTGCGTTTTGGTGCTCACCTGCTTGCAGTGTCTGCAGGAGCAAAGTGCCTGAGTTTCTAGAAGTTGTATTGGAAAACAGTGATGGCAATACAGAAATTCCTTTCCTACAGATAAAACCAATCAGAGCTATCTGCTGGTTCCCTGGTCTGTTTTAGTGTGTTGTCAGGAAATGAGCCTACGACATCTTCCTACACCAAGAGCAGGAGCTGAACTGGCAGGAATGTTTCACTGATATATTTTTGGAATACAAAATCCTGTTTATCTTATGCTGAAAGATTGTCTTAAATGACATCTAAAAATTGCTGAGTGGATCTGCCTTGCCACGGTGCTGTGCTACAGCATGGTTGAGATATAATTGCTCCAGGTCAGGACATATTCTTCTCTCAGGATCTGCCATCCAATTTTACTTCTCACTTCTGTCCTGTCTGTGTCTTTGCATATGAAGGCATAAAAAAACCTCAAACACCATTCTGCTTCTGTATGATAAACTCATAGCTGTGAGATTCTCAGGAATAGGTATGGAGGTTTCTAACTGCAGGCTTTGTGGGGCTGTGGCTGATGAGACAGCTTTCCTGAATGAAAGCTGGAGCTATCTGCACTTGTGCACTGCTCTTCAAAAATCACGTAAGGCATAAAACGTGCTGTGACCTTTCAGCACTGGCTTGAGGTTTCTCAGCAATGTTGACAAAATATGGTCAGCTAGGATGAGCCCTTGAAAACTGCTTTGCTGAGAGCTTCTGCTTCTACCAGGCAGTGTCTCCTCTCTGAAAAGAAGACACATTTAATATTCCTCTGACTCGTTTGCTGCCAGTAAGCAGGAAAAGAAAGATCATTTCTGGATTCATAGATACCTTGCAGCGGTAGAGCTGGTCTCTTTTTCTTCAGCATATGTAAAGCAGCCTGTTACAAGGGTCAGTGGTCATCCTGGGCAACTATCTTCATGTCTGCTGAGAGCTGGATTGGTATCCAGGCTGAAAATGAGACTTTACCAAGCTGTTTGCCTGGTGCAGTGACCTTTGAGCTCACTAGAGATATGAGCACATCCAAGTTTAAATATTGAAAGTGAAAAAGAGAACAGGGGAGGGAAGGAGAATCCTAAAGCAGATGGGAGGCTGCCATTTGTTTATTGCAGTATTTTAAAAATTTCCTTCCTTCTTTGTCCTGAGGTCATGAAATCTGGATTTGGGATTTTTTGTTTGCTTGTTTGGTTGGGTTTGGTTTTTTTTTTTCTTTTCCCCTTCTTTTTCCCCAGCAGTGTCATAGTATGAAGAAATACAAAAACCACATACTCTTGTGGCAATATCATCTGGCGGTGGAAACCACGTGAATGTTTTGAAAGACAGGAGTTTCTTCACAGATCAGACTGGTTGTTGCATCTGTACTGTAACTCAGGACACTAAGCATCTGCTCTGTATTGCCATGCTGGATATGACGAAAAATGATCCATAGGCCAGCAGGAACACAACTCATTCTTTGGCACCCTGGGCAAGTGTCTTGAGATTTTGAAGAAAATACTTCAAAGACAGGGAGGAGAGAGAAGGAAGAGAAATAATCCTAGAAAATACCCCATGTAGCAGCTGCAGGGATGGCAACAGGCTTCTGTCTTGAAAAAAAGTAGCCCAGGGACAGGTTTCTGCAGCTGCAGTTTTGAGACTTAAGAGTTGCAGTACCCCTGGCATGTAGAGCACATAAGCTTGTGTTTGAAACAGACACTTCACTTCCACTGTGCTTCTGAGGGAAGCCTGAAGTCTCTGCGAGTTTCTAAACACAGGCTGAAAAGAATGGACAAGGGTTGTGGCTTCAAAGGCTCTATCAGAAGGATGAGACATGCACGCTGTGAAGGAGCGTTGCAGTTGCCATTCCTGCTGGAACAGGAGACCTAAAAAGAACTGAGTGCAGCCGAGGCAGTTGGTGGGATTGGACTCATGGGTTTCCCAGTGAAAGCCTCTTCTGTGTATTACGTCTGCTTTATTTGAGAAAAGAAACAGCTAGTGCTTGCTTGTTTCTGAGAAGCCATCTGAGCTCAAATGGCTTTGTGTTCAAAGTGACTAGAGGGCTTGGAAAGGAGGGGATTCACAGCGTGTTCCTGTGGATGTATCTTATGTGTCCTAGCCCTTTCCAAGAGTGAAAACTTAGGGTTTCCCATAAGTCAGGCTTTTATTTTCAGTGACTAACACAATTGTCTTGCTGGGGCTGCCAAGGTACTACCCAGAAAATCTTTTGTGAGGTAACCTAAACCTCACAGATGTGCCTTGAAAGAAGAAATACTTCTCTCCAAAAAGCCGTGTACAATTCTCCTTTCGCTTTGAGAACCTGCAACACTGAGTCACTGCTGTAAGTACTGTGAAACCCATAAAGTTCTGGGGCTCTCAGGAGCTGTGTGACCATGGCACGTCAGAGACCAGCACCCCAGTGAGCACCAGCCACGTGGTTGTGGCTGAGAGCATGGCTGGGACACAGGCACACACACACCCAGGCACTATAAATGAACAGGGCATCCCTGACATGTGAAGCTGACGTAAGCACTACATCTCTGAGTCTCGTGGCTTTGTGGGAGGTTCTTTTTCCTTTTTATAAAGGCTGTTTTTTTTCACAAATTCTTGACTTGCTGCATCCTCACAAATGAGATTGTTAAGGGGACCTTATGTGACCCAGTATGAACTGACAGGATTGCTAAGTGGAATTTAAGACATAACTAAAGAGTTTTAGAATGACAGAATCAGTCAGGGTTGGAAAGGACCACAAGGATCAGCCAGTTCCAACCCCCCTGCCATGCCCAGGGACACCCCACCCTAGATCAGGCTGCCCACAGCTTCATCCAGCCTGGCCTTTAAACACCTCGAGGGATGTGGCCCCAACCACCTCCCTGGGCAAGCCACTCCAGGCTCTCACCACTCTCATGCTCAACAACTTCCTCTTCACCTGCAGTCTGAATCTCCCCCCCTCCAGCTTGGCTCCATTCCCCCTAGACCTGTCACTACCTGAGAGCCTAAAAAGTCCCTCCCCAGCTTTTTTGTAGGTCCCCTTCAGATACTGGAAGGCTGCAATAAGGTCACCTGGAGGCTTCCTCTTCTCCAGACTGAACAGCCCCAACTCTTTCAATCTCTCCTCATAGCAGAGGTGCTGCAGCCCTCTCATCATCCTTGTGGCCCTTCTCTGGACACGCTCCAGCATGTCCACGTCCCTCTTGTAATAGGGGCTCCAGAACTGGATGCAGTACTCCAGGTGGGGTCTCACCAGAGTGGGAGAATCGCCTCCCTTGACCTGCTGGCCACACTTCTCCTGATGCAGCCCAGGATCTGGTTGGCCTTCTGGGCTACAAGAGCACACTGCTGGCTCATGTTGAGCTTCTTGTCCACCAGCACTCCTCTTCTAGGATTGTATCTGATAAATATTATTTAAAGTGTTTCACAAAAGATGATTCTCTTAAATTTTATCTAAATTCCAAACAACATTTTCACCAAGCAGTATTTTTACTAAATTTCTTACCTCTTCCAAAATGTCACCTTGCTATTTTCAGCCAGTTAGGAAATGCTTAGCACTGAACACTGTCACATCTGAGACATTCATCGTTATACTGCTCTGTTGAGTCCTTGTGATTTCAGCTGACTGCAATTAATAATAATAATACTAATTTTTAACTCCTTGAGGTAAAGTTCTTGTTTTTCAAAGGTGTGTTTGGCACATGCAGAAAGCACCACTGACTCCGATCTTTCACTGGGAGGATTAATCTTACTAGGTTCATACTCTAAGCTCTGTGGGACCAAAAGAGACTGAAGTCCTTTAGTTTGCACAGAGCAATGACCACTTCAGCCTGTGAATTATTTCTGTCTTTTCAGCTGGCCTGGGTGCCTCCCAAAGCATTAACACAGTGGAGAGTTAAGCAATATTTTGACTACTTTAGGATTCAGGTGGCTGCAAAACCTGAAACCTCTGTGGGCTCAGCTATGCTTCACCAGGTCTGGAGCACACATTCGGCAATCTGAAACAGCCCACTGCTGATGGAAACACAAACAAGGGCTGTCACTAAATCTCTGCTCAAAGGTCACTAGGAAATGACAGGCACTTAAATGTTGTTTTGTCTCTGTTCCACAAGCTGGAAAATAATAGGATTGGATTTTGATCGAGAGCTCTCTTTTACTCCCCCCAGTCATTAGCTTTGTGGTCTCCCATACTGTGAGACAAAGTACAGCTGATGGCAAAGGGAGGAGAGCTTTGACAGTTCATGTGGGTTTTGGAATTTTTTTTGTTGAGTTCAGCTATTTCTATGCAGTGAACACCACTGTCTGTGACTCAAGGTGTCTCTCCTGATGCTTTTCCAGTCTGAGCCTGCTGCCCACGAGGCCAGCTGCCTGCTGAGCTGGATCCTCTCATAGTCCAGCTCTCTGTGTGCCCCACACAGCTGTGTGCCAGCTGAGCAGAGCAACACACAACCAGCCAACGTGTGGATTTTCTTAGTATTTGGTACAAGAGCACAGTAAAGGCCTCCCACAGGGAGCTAATTTCTGTTCTGGACAAAGAGCCATGGGTGATTCTCACACCTCTGAGGCATGCAGAGGAGCCTCCTGACCCGCAGGATTGTGAACAGGGTCACATTATCTGTGGGCTGAACATGAGAGAGAGTGATCTTGGAAGGATTGGGGGATTGAGTTCTGGAACACTTAAAACAGATATCTTCTGAACTTTTCTGACAGAATTTCTGATTATTTTGCAAATTGACTGTTTGAATACTTTTGGACAGTTAGGCTTGTGGGGCTAAAAAACCCAAAGCACCAAAAACAGCTTTTTGTTTTGTTTTGTTTTGTTTTAATTAACATTCACTTCTAGCTTAGGGAGTAGGTTGAAGCTTGCATAATACAAGAGGCCTCACTGTGGGGTAAGTTTCCTGGTTCCCCTTGGGACCTGCAGTTATACACCCACAGTTTTTTATATA
>VWZI01021435.1:698389-721879 GCA_013396835.1 Psilopogon haemacephalus | reverse complement strand
TATAAGTGCTCACATAAACAACATCTTTTCCATCTGTCCCAGAGATGTTTCTATTGTGATTCAGAAACTAACCCCCTTCTCTAAAGAGGAGTAGCAGTGGATGGTCATGCAAGCTTACAGAGTGCCAAATGCTCTGCATACCTATTTCTGGCAAAGAGTTTTGTAGCTGTTTACTAGGCTACAAATAACAGGGACACAAGCCCTCTCCATAGCAATATACACAACAGCAGTGTTCTCTGGCTTCTTGTTAACCAGCAAGACACTCATCAGAGGCACTTACAGGGTCTGTGCTCCCAGAAAGTCACCTGCTGCTTTCCCATCAGTGGGATGACTGAGGCAGAAAGGTTGAGCTCAGATGTGATGATTTTTCTCATCTTCTGTTCACGGTCTGCTTTGCAGATTAGCTCCAGCTTTTGAAGAGTCCCATCAAATCTACCGTTCTGGTCACCACTTCTAACACCCACACAGCTGTCTCAGTCATTTTTCTCTCTAGGCCACTCATCCTCCCAGCAAATTTTAGCCCTTTTTTCACACAATCACAGAATTAACCAGGCTGGAAAAGTCCTCTAAGATCATTAAGTCCAACCTATCACTTAACCCTTCTAATTAACTAAACCATGGCACTAAGTGTCTCATCTAGCCTCCTCTTAAACACCTCCAGGGAGGGTGACTCCACCACCTCCCTGGGCAGCCCATTCCAATGCCAATCACTCTTTCTATGTAGAGCGTCTTACTAACATCCAATCTGAACCTACCCTGGCACAGTTTGAGACTGTGTCCTCTTGTTCTGTCACTGGGTGAAGAGATCAACTTCACCTGGCTACAACCTCCTTTCAGGTAGCTGTAGAGAGCAATAAGGTCTCCCCTGAGCCTCCACTTCTCCAGGCTGAACAACCCTAGCTCCCTCAGCCTCTCTTCACAGGGCTGTGCTCCAGCCCTTTCACCAGCTTTGTTGCCTTTCTCTCAACATGTTCAGGTACCTCAACATCTTTCTTCAATTGAGGAGCCCAGAACTGGACATGGTACTTAAGGTGTGGCCTAACCAGCATTGAGTAGAGGGGCAGAATGACCTCCCTGGTCCTGCTGGTCACACTATTCCTGATACAGGCCAGGATGCCATTGGCCTTCTTGGCCACCTGGGCACACTGCTGGCTCATGTTCAGTCACCTGTCGACCAGTACCGCCAGGTCCCTCTCTGCCTGGCTACTTTCCAGCCACTCTCTCTCCAGCCTGTAGTGCTGCTGCCTGGGGTTGTTGTGGCCAAAGATAAGAGCCTGGCACTTGGATTTGTTAAAACTCCTGGTGTTGGACTGCACCCATCTGCCCAGCCTGCCCAGGTCCCTCTGCAGGGCCCTCCTGCCCTCTAACAGATCAACACAGGATTCCAACTTGGTGTCGTCTGCAAACTTACTGATGGTGGACTCAATCCCCTCATCCAGATCATCAGTGAAGATGTTAAACAGGACTGGGCCCAGCACTGATCCCTGGGACACACCACTCATGACTGGCCACCTATTGGATGTGGCAGCATTCACCATCACTCTCTGGGTCCATACATCCAGCCAGTTTCTAACCCAGCACAGAGTGCCCCTGTCCCAGCCATGGGCTGCCAGCTTGGCCAGGAGTTTGCTATGGCAGAGAGTGTTGATGGCTTTGCTGAAGTCCAGGTAGACTACATCCACAGCCTTCCCCGTGTCCACCAGGTGGGTCACCTGGTCATAAAAAGAGGTCAGGTTGGTCAGACAGGACCTGCTACTCCTAAATGCATGCTGGCTGGGCCTGATCCCCTGGCCATCCTGTAGGTGCCCTGTGATTGCACTCAGGATGAGCTGTTCCATTATCTTGCATGGCACTGAGGTCAGGCTGACAGGTCTGTAATTTTCCAGGTCCTCCTTCAAACCCTTCTTGTGTTTGGGCACCACATTAGCAGCTTCCAGTCTTCAAGGACCTCTCCAGTAAGCCAGGACTGTTGATAAATGATGGAGAGCCACTTGGCCAGCTCATCTGCCAGCTCTCTCATCACCCTAGGATGAATCCCATCTGGTCCCATAGACATTTGAGGATTCAAGAGCTTCCTCCTTCCTGCTTCCTCCTTCCTACTTCCTCCTGGATTACAGGGGAGTTGTTCTGCTTCCTGTCCCCACCTACCAGCTCAGGAGGCATCTGTCCTGAGGATATCCTGCCTTACTATTGAAAATTGGGGCAGAGAAGGTGTTAAGCTTCTCTGCCTTTTCCTCATCTAGTCACTACATTCCCTTCCTTGTCCAATAAAGAGTGAAGGTTATCCCTGGCCCTCTTTTTGTCATTAATATATTTAGAAAAACATTTCTTGTTATCACTCACAGCAGTAGCCAGTTTAAATTCTAACTGGGGTTTGGCCTCTCTAATTTTCTTCCTACATGACCTGGCAACATCCTTATTTTTTCCCTTGAGTTAACTGCCCTCTTTCCAAAGGTGATCCCCCCTCTTTTTTTCCCTTAATTCCTTCACAAATCCCTCAACCATCCAGGCTGGTTGTCTTCTCCAGCAGCTCTGCTTTCGGCACATTCCTGTTCCTGTGCCTTCAAGATTTCTTTCTTGGAGTAGGTCCAACCTTCCTGGATCTTTTTGTTTTTAAGGGCTTTTTCACAATGTAGCCTTTGAGTTATTTCTTTGAATAAACTTAAGTCGCCATCCCGAAGTCCAGTGTGGACATTTTGTTGATGCCTCTCATAACTTCATTTGCATATTGAAAACTTTATTATTTCACAAACACTGCATCCCAGACAGCCTCTGACCTCCGCATTTCCCAACAGCCCTTCTCTATTTGTAAACAGCAGGTCAAGCAGAACCTCACCCCAGTAAGCTGGCACACCAGCTGTGTCAAGAACCTATCATCTATACTTTCTAAAAACCTCCTAGACTGCTCCTTCTCTGCTGTGTTGAGTTCCTAGCAGATATCTGGCAAGTTAAAGTCAGCTACAAGAACAAGGGCTGGCAGTCTTGAAACGTCATGCAGGTGTTTATAGAATAACACATCCACCTCCTCTTCCTGCTTGGGTGGCCTGTAATAGGCTCCAACCAGTATGTCAATCTTATTGGTCTGCCCTCTGATTTTTACCCATAGGCATTCAACCCGCTCATCATTAGTCACAAGCTCCATGGCATCAAGGGCTTCCCTAACATACAGGGCTTCCCCTCCACCCCTTCTCCCTCTCCTGTCTTTCCTGAAGAGCCTGCAGCCATTCATTGTAGCACTCCAGTCATGTGATGTGTCCAACCACGTTGCTGTGATGGCTACTACATCGCAGCCTTCCTGTTGCACCAAGGCTTCTACCTTGTCTTGCTTCTTGCCAATACTGAGTGCATTAGTGGACATGCAATGCAGCTGGGCTGTTGACTTTATCCCTGATACTGGCTTACCACCCTCAGCTTCCTTTGCAAAGAGCCTGGTTCTATCCCCTTCCTCCCCCCTCAAACCTAGTTTAAAGCCCTCTCAATGAGAACTGCCAACTCATGGGCTAGAATTCTTTTGTCTTTGCCCTAATTTCCTTGCAATAGAGTTGGTTTTGTCCAGATGGTCACATCCAGAAACAGTTTAATCTTACAAGTACTTTCAGTATCTGAAGGCGGCCTACAAGAGGGCTGGGGAGGGACTACTCACAAGGTCTTGTAATGACAGGACGAGGGGGAATGGGTTCAAATTGGTGGAGGGGAGATTTGAACGGGATGTTAGGAGGAAGTTCTTCACAGTGAGGGTGGTGAGGCACTGGAACAGGTTGCCCAGGGAGGTTGTGTCTGCTCCCTCCCTGGATGTGTTCAAGTCCAGGCTGGGTGAGGTCTTGAGCCACCTGATCTAGTGGGAGGTGTCCCTGCCTATGGTGGGGGATTGGAACTGGATGATCTTTAAGGTCTCTTCCAACCTAAACCATTCTATGATTCTAAGTAAGGTTAGATTGTACATCTGTACTTGGAACCTCAGGATTACCCCCTGTTAGGAGGGAGCCAGGGCTCCATGTACAGGGTGCTGTACAAAGATAAGAAGTACAGGTAGCTCATGCTTCACAGCCAGTGCTATCTAAGCTTTAAAATGCATTTTGCATGTTAGCACAGCATTCTCTGCAGTGTGTTCTTGCCCTTTCTGTGTCTTTATTAGATGATTAAGATCATCTTCAAGTGAGGAGCAAAATGATCCAGTGTCTTGCAGAGCAGAAAGAAGAAGTCATTCATCTTTTAAATCAGAAAAAAATCCTTTTAATTTGCAAGAGGTACTTCATTTTCAAGAAAGCCTCAGTTCCCCTCCTTCCTGCCCACCCTTCCACAGCTCCATCATTGTGTAGCAGAGTATCACACCCATGTCTGCTCCAGAACTTGAAGTGAGGTGTTGTATTTGGAGGTAATTAAAGGTTTTTACTCTCAGTCCTCACCCAGCAATGTACCCTTTGCACGATGTACCTTAGTGGAGACTTCACCTTGTGTTTCAGCATTGTTTGCTCATTTCACTTCTAATAGTCTTGCCACTTCCATTATATCCCCTGAGTAATGCCTGTTTGGAGGACAGTTCAGTAAGTAACTTCTCCCTAATCTGATTTCTGATTCTTAGTGGCCTGGATAGACCAGCATTAGTTTGCTATTTCAATCTGATCCATCAGAGTCCTCTGCTGCACAGAGCTGCTCTTTTATGTCATTTACATGGCAAAATCACAGCTTGATTCAGCTGGTGGCCAAAGCAAGGCCACCAGGGTCATGTGTGAGCAGA
Organism: Psilopogon haemacephalus; assembly: GCA_013396835.1. Taxonomy (NCBI): domain Eukaryota; kingdom Metazoa; phylum Chordata; class Aves; order Piciformes; family Megalaimidae; genus Psilopogon; species Psilopogon haemacephalus. The sequence goes on along the minus strand of VWZI01021435.1, from coordinate 717,141 downwards.
GATGATTAATGACCTCCTGCTACACCAAACCCAGTGCAGGAGCTGGGCAAAGAGGTCTGCTGTTAACCAGGGATGCTGGGGAGAAAAAGGGTCTCTGCAGGTTGTGAACAAGGTGCATGATGCAATATAGTGATAATTCTTCAGGCATTAAAACAATAGTTTGTTATCTGGATGCTGACAGGATTCACTCAACCCCATTATTACCAGTTCTGCAAAAAATGGACTGTTTCTTGAAGTAGAAATATCCCCAGAAGCATTGGTTTTAACATGTCTCATGGACGTTACAGTTAAGTCAGTCACCAGACATAGGTGAATGAGGAGAATAGTGTCAAGGTGGGGACTGGCAAGGGTTTTGGGGTGGAAGATCACTACACTCTCCTTTAGGAAGTGTTATACTTCTCCCTGCTGTCTGAAGCCTTACTGATAGATTGTAGTGTGGAAAGAGAGAAAAAGGAAAGGAGGGAGGTACAGTGGTCTTTAATGAGCTAAGGGACCTGAGTGTGGTGCAAAGATGCATCTGTCATTCCATCAGAATATCTTTCCTGGGAATTAGGTGAGGTTGGTAATGTTCTGGGGATAGGCCAGGCTTGTGGGGTCCCAAGCTTGGAAGGATGTTGCAGTCGGACATAGCCATTACTGCCCACCTTTGCTCCAGAGTGACTGGCTCAGGAAAAACACAGTGGGCAAATCACAACACATACAATGTAATGAGGCAAGGATCAGAAGCAGGAATGGCTTTGGGACCACTGATTTTCACTTGTTAGACTCTGGAAAAGACCTGCTTGATTTTGATGGAGCTTGGATATATTCCCAATTCCCTCTGGGGTTTCCCTTTCTCATGGCTCCCTATCAGCCACATTCATTGCTCAAATGCAATGATGTTTCTCTACTTTTTGTTGCCTAAACTGCATGTCCAAACCAAATCTGGAATTCCACCATTCTCCCTTGCTCTGTCCACCAGTCTCAACCTGCAAGAAAGCACATGATCCTCCTCAGCATCTGCCAATTTTGTTAATAGGAAAACAGCCCATTTGTTCTGCAGTTCAGCATGTGCATGGCTGGCAGTGGTGATGTTTTATTTTTTTTTGTCAGCAAGGAAGTAGCAGAGACACGGTTGAGCTGATGGCTCTAAGGCCTCTTGCAGCTTTGCAAACTCTTTTGCAAAATCCAAGAGCTTTGAAAACTCCTGGATACGGTTGCACAAATGTTGGAGCGGCATGTGCCAAAGCTGTTCTGCTGCCTGTATCACCTGTTTAGATAACCAAGCAGCTCTCTGCCTGCCTGCCAAACCTGAGGCTGAAGCAAGCACACAGGCGTGAATGGGAAAGGTTGCAGACTGGCAGAGGGTGGATCTTCCCGCAAACTGCTGCCTGTCATACACCAGCATCAAAGGTCTTTGCTGTGATGTCTGAGAAAGGCAGTTTCATCCTTGTGCTAAACTCAGTGTGAGAATTATCCTGATGAAATCTGGTGGGATGTTGACTTAGATCTGGATGTGGTGGTCTAGGTATGGTGAAGGGTAATTTCCTTGCCAGCAGAGTCAGTACTATGTTGATTTGAGTCAAGAGCTTTCTGAGTACCTCTTTCACTGTGGTGTTCTCAGCCTCCAGTGTTATTGAAATGTGACTGATACAGACACGGAGTGAAATGGTTCCTTCATTGCAGAGAAATTGATGCAGCTCCTGACCTGTACCCTGTCCTGCTCTGGTGTAAGAGCAAGACAGAGATTCAGGAGTCATTTATTTCTGCATCCCCCAGGAAAACAGCTCTGATATATATGGTAGACTAGCTCTAGGATAGATTAATTTTATTATTGTATAACTTATTAATAATTCAGAGATTTTGGTTTAAAAAGCTTAAGCTTTTATTCTTATAAAGGGATTGAGTTGGGGTGTCTAAAGTCAAAAGCAGAAGTATCTAGTACCTGAAATAAACAGCTCCTGAGGTAGGTAAAAGCAGTAATAGACTTGTGTGCTTGATGAATTCAGCACTGAGAGCAGGATGTAGTAAAGCCCAACCAGTAAGCAATATTCAGAGTTGTGTAGGACAGGCTTACTAGAACTATGTAGTGATTGCTAACTACTGCCTCAGCCCTGCCTGGTGGGGCATGTTTTTGCATGCTAGTTGTGGGAACAGAGGCCCTCTGTCCTTTCCAGATCTGGTTGCGGACCCAAGAGACTGAATCCCAGATAGATTTTTAAATCTTTGCTCTTTTTATGTCTGTCTCTGACACCAAAATGTTTTAGGGTAGAGTGAAAATGTGCGTGAATCTTGTGGTGCTCACCAGCTCTGGAGACAAGATCTAAGCAGAATGCATTCACCTATCATACTATGCCTTTCTTCCTGAAACCTCCTTTATCTGTTGCCTCCAGCCAGAGGTAATGAGTATCCAGTATCCTACAAAACAGCAAGGTCTTACGTCTGTTCTCCATTTCCAAATCTTTGTCTCTGTTTTCCTATGTATGGGTGGATCACAAAAATAATTACCAGGATGAACCAGGCGCCAACACACCGTAAGTGATGGTGCACTCCAAAGAATAACAATGATTAGGTCACCCTCCTGGCTTATCTCGGATTCACATCCTTAAAATAAGGACAGCAATATTTTTTTGCTTTTAAAAAGCAGGACGAACTTGTTCACGTTTGAAGTATTAATTGTTGTTATTATTATTACTCATGTGGATGACAGGGAAGCACCTAATGAATTCGGGTTGTGTTACAATAGGTTGTGACTGCTCTTGTCATGACTAACAGCGTACTTGACTAGGCTGACTGTTTATTTTAATGCAAACTCCACCACATACTTGTGAGCCATTGCAAACAGATCACTGTGGCCAGGAAGTTCTTATGGTGCTGATCGTTTTGTATGACACCTCCATCCTTTCAAAAGACATCAGCCTTGCTCATCCAACAGACTACCTCGGCATGGGCCTCCGAACAGGAGCAGCCCAGCTTGCTTCCTTACTACCAAGCAATGGTGTAGTGGTTTAAGAAGTTACCTGCCCCCCCCCAATTTTTATAAACCCCGGCTAGGACTCAAAAACACTGGAAGTTAATAAATGAAGCTTTATATTTACAGCAATGCACAATATATAAGGAAATATGTACAAGGTATAACAGATATTTACAGATATATACAATAAAAAGGTAATACAGACACCACACCCCTCCCAGAGACCAAAATCTCCAAGAGAGGAGTAACCAACCACCCCCTACCACCTTTCCCCCTTCCCCAGTCTTATCTCACTACCTGTTGATGCTGCAGATAAGCTGAAGTAGATCAGCCAGGGGGATTAGTAATAGGAGAGAAGTTAGTAGTTTTACTCTGAATTAGCTACCAAGACAGAGAGACTAAGGAGACCATGCAAGAGAAGCAGTCGCAGCCCAGGGCGGTCAGAAACCATCTGCTATCTGCATTTTGGGTGCAGCACTTTAAAAACAATTTTTTTTTTCTTTCTCAGTAAAACTCTGGTGGAGTGACATACTGTGTTTACCTCTCTCAGCCAATAGTCTAATTTCTCAATCAAATCCTCCAATTAGTTCAAACCAGCACAAATGGCAAGGTCTGTCTGCAGCAACTTAGCATCATAGAATGGTTTAGGTTGGAAAAGACCTCAAAAGACTTCCAATTCCCCACCATAGGCAGGGACACCTCCCACTAAAACTTCTTCCTTTTTTCTTCAAAAAATGTTGAGAGAAGCAGCTTTCACTTGCAGCTGTTAATTTCAGATGCTTTTGATGGAGCAGATCCTTCTGACAGTTTTCTAACTGATAAAGAAAAACAAACTCCTTAAGAGTGTGTCTTTGCTCAGGACTAAATCTTGCTCACCCTGTCTTTTTTCTTCATAGAGAGTGTTTCTAATTATATTCCTTATTAAGTTACTAGAAGCAACTTGAGGTGTGTGGGGTGATGGAAAGGAGGTTAGATGTACCTGAGAAAGGAGTGGCATTGCCTTTGCTGTTGGCTATCAGACAGGCGTGATGCTGCTCCCCCCACTTGCAGTCATCGCACAGGGCAAGAGCAGTGTTACAAACGAGCTGTGCTCTTCAGGAGCTCTGCCCCATCCTCCATGGGCAGAGCCACATGAGCCACACTCATTTCTGATTCGGGCCACCCCTTCCCAGCTACCACTGACCTGTGGTCCGCGCTGCCACCCCCACATCTCCGCAGAGGTTTCGCCTCTCCCTCCTCCCAGAGAATTTTTTGCCAAAGGCCACCTCTGAAAGTTGACTATGTGATGTGTTGTGTCAGTCCCTGCACAGCTCATGATTCAGCAGTAGTATGAGTTTCATACCTGTTAGGGACATGCCAGAAACCACAAATGTTCCTAAGCTAGCAACAGCAAAAGGAACTGAGAGTTTCCACTCAGCTGAAAACAACGTCTGCAGTAGATTCTTGCAAATGGGATTCGTTTGATTGCCAAAAGATGAGAGCAGGAAAAAAAATGCCAAGGGATGAGAACAGGAAAACTAGCACCTGTATTTCTAGAGCCCTGAAAGTCCAAGATCTTAAAGAGAAGTCCTCCTGGAAGCACAGCAGTGAAACTACTAAGTATTTTAGGAAAATCTCAGGCTGTGAGAGCAATTAAAAGAAAACACTCCCGAGGTGCATGGGAGCAAAATGCAAACATCTCTGCAGGCGTCAGCTTGAAAATATCATTACTCAAACAAGCGTTGGCACAGGAACAGTTGCCATGCCATGCAAGCTGTGTGTCATGGTGCCAGACCCCAAGCAGAAGGGCTGCCCTGCTGCTGATGGAGTGGTGGGTAACCCAAGAAGGGGCATCTCCTGGCATGCCACAATGCTTCCTGCCAGCTCTGTCTGCCAAAGAGCCAGAACGTGTGCCAGCGATGGCAGCATTGCTTCTCACTTAGCGTAGCAGGTACTGGGACACAGCCTTATTAATTTCATTGAGCTGTTGGCTCAAACTCCTTGAGCTGGCAAGGAGAGCTGTGACAGTAAACGCTTGTGTTGTGAGCACAGGGAGCCTTGTTCCCTGCCTTCCTTCTCCTCGTTGGCCACCTCTCTGTGCAAGGATTTTAAGATCAGTGCAATTTAGGTGTGAGGGGGAAGGGATGGGTTGCAGTGGAGGGCTGGCAATAGAAGTGCTGATCTTTGCTCCGGCATTGTCGCTGTGATGTAGCCAAGGTAACAGTGATAGCGCAGTTGTCTGGGAAGAGAGGAGTAAAGTGCAGCTGAAGGAGCAGGAGGGGTTGCTGCCCGCTCTGGCCTGCGTCTGATAGCTTAGCTTGGGAAAATGCCCCTGCTGCAAATGGATGGAGAGTGTGAGTGGGGGAGAAAAAGAGGGCATGGTGAAGAACCAAGCCTGGTCCATCCTGCATTAAATTAAAACACCCCGGAGCGAGGGTGATGTTGAACTTCTTACCAGGCCTTTCTCTCTTCCGTGTTTGCCCTCTCAAACAAAGTTTTCCGGCAGCATGTGTTCAACAGTGTGTGTTGCAGGCAGAGATGGGGATCCCCGTGAACTGTTTTAGGCATGGGAATCCCATTTAAACAGCCTCGAAGTCACCTTCCCAACACACTTGGATTGCAAGTGTGCGCCAGCTCCCCATAAGTGCTGTTTGGCTGTGATCAAACAGAAGGCTTAATGACAGGTGATGTAAATGATTGCAATGGTTGCTGGTTGAAGAATGATCTGAGCAGTAGGAGGCCGAGTTCCCATGGAGCTGCTCTGTATGAGGCTGATATGAGGTAGGGGTTGGAGTGGGGCTGGAGTCAGCCTGTGATGTACATTAAGGCATCTGGAGTGACACAAGGGCTTATCAGTGCACAGGGGGCAAATTGCACACACATGGCTTGAGTGGAGCTCTTGAGCTCTGCCAGCGTTTGTGTGATTTTTAAAAAGTTGCATGTGATGAATAATTTAAAGCAGAAACTGAGTACAGGAGGGAAGGGTGGTGCTCTTAGCAGTGCTTGGGCTTTCCTACGAGCTCTGAGGGTGCCTAACCAACAGATTAGCTGCCTTTCCCCATGGCCGTTTATGGTACGCGGCTGTGTGCCATATTTGATAGTGAAGTGTTTCACTGCTTGGTTTGGGTTTCCGCCTGGAGAAAAATACATACCTGGCACTCACCCAAGAGCTATTTTTAGCAGGAATTCCTAGAAATAAGTGTGACAACTTCAGAAACAGGGAATTGCCAAATAATCTTGTAGAGTGCAGCAAATTGCCACACACGCCAATAGTCTGAAATCCTAGGAAGAATCTGTACTTAATGAAGTGGCTTACTGAAGGAAATAGTAGCAAGAATCAACAAGAACAGCTTAAGAGTCCTGCACGAAACACCACGTCATGAGCAACAGCCCATGCTAAAGATCACATGAGCTTTTTGTCCTTCTGACAAACCCTGTGGAAACAAACCCCGAGGACATGAAGACTTGATTCTCCAGTGACATGGCACACTGTGTCTTTGAAGACGCCTCCACATGCAAATAGCGATCTGTGCTTCAGCCTCTTCCAGTCCCCAAACCAAACCTCTTGGTTTTGCTGCATGCCTTAAAAAGCAAGATCTCCTAAAGAAGAGAATTCTTCTCCAGCATGTCTTCTAAAATGAGTACCTGTACAGCTGTTGGACTGGTTGTTCCAACCAGGTAGATGCAATTTTTGCATCAAATTGTTGTTTCCCCTTTTGTCACTCACAGGCAGCAGATGTTATGTTTGCATTGTCAGGAGTTGGTAGGCAGAGGTCTGCAGGGAAACCCAGACCTTATTCTTCAGTCTGCCTGGCTGCCTATTGCAACAGAGTGGCCTCAACCCTTCCTGGGCTATGAGAATTCAGTGTATAACTAAGCAGTGAAATTAAATGCATAAAAACAACAACAAAATCCCAACCAAAATCTCCGGGCAGACGTTACCTAACTTCTACATGGAGCAGAATGCTCTGCAGTATATCATACATGACTCCTTCCCAGTTCTTCTCTGTAAACACCATTTACATTGTGTGTTTATACAATCCATACACTCCTTGCAGTTCTGCAATACCTTCACTTGTTCCACCCACTGGACTAGTTGTAACAGGCACTAAATTATGGTGTTTTTGTTGCTTGCTTAATTTATACACCTGCAATTTCCTGGTTTACACGTCCTGAGAGCTCCTGTTGTCTTTAATATTATTCATAGACTTTATTAAGTATTAGTTAACTTTGTACAGCACCTTAATGGGTGGTGTCTTTTTAATTATATACGCCTAAACCTATAGAAACCAAGGAAAATTGACCCAATTTGTTAAAGCTGGTTTACAAAGGGCTCTTGAGGTGACTGAGCATCACTTTCCCTTTTTATTGTACTTCACACGTTTCCCAACCCCTGTCAATCCAGATCACATCTAACCTCTCTTTCCTGAAGCAGCCTCCACATGCAGTACAGCTGCCCCTTCTCCTTCTGGCACTGAGCCAGAACTCACTATTTTATCAGTTCAGGCAGGAGGGAGAAGACTGACATAGTCTCATGGAGTTTTCTTTTCCTGCTGTTTACTGCAAACATGCAAGGTGCTGGTTTTCTGAGTGCTGCTGCATGCTGTGAGACCTTGTGCTGCTGGATCCAAACCCTCTGCATGCGGCACCTTGCACCAGAATGATTCCCCTGCCCTCAAGGCTACAGACCTGCTGTTTGCTCTCATAGCCATCTTGTTTTTCCACTTCTCTTTGCCTCACTGTCACAGGCATGCAAACCTGCAAAATGAGAAATGTTTCTCTGCCAGAAACCTGAGTGGACACCTTTCCTGAGGCAGCAGTGTGTACCTGTGTTTCAGCTGGAGGCTGCTGCTGTCACAGCACTTTCTTGAGAAAGTTTGACTGTTTCTTCCAGTCATCTTTAAACCCTCTTTTTATCCTCTAATGCTATCGTACCTATCACAGAAATGGCCAAGAAGCATGTTCTACAACTCTGTGATGGCTAACTGTATTGGTGATGTCTCTCTGCAGCAGAAGCTGCCATGAGCACTGAGATTATCTAGGTCCTTTTTGAGGTAGCCACCAAACTTTGGGGCATGGGTGATGTATGAGTTGCAGTTCTGGTCTGCAGAGCTGGAATATGTTTAAACATCAGCCATGTGGTATCCTGGACGCAGTATTAATTAAACAGAATGGCCCTGCTTCATGCCCCAATGGACAAGCATCCACACAGCAACTGTGAGCCTTGTTGGCAGCAAGAGATTAAGGAATTAATTGGCAGGGTTAATCTTCATGTCAGGATTGGAAATGAATTGTTAATTTGTTTAAATGAGTGTGAAGTCCTCACCCAGCGATGGCAGGTGGGATCACATGAGGAAAAGCCTGTGAAGCTGCCCTTCCTGGGGACCTTTGTATTTAACACCTCCTGCAAACAGACCTCCCCAGTTCTTCGCCCTCGATGTGCGAGACTCCTGCACGGGGCAGTAGAGCAGGCTGTGCTGCTCGCCTGTGAGCTCACATCCCTGCAGATGACAGCACAGCTGCTCGGGGCCAGGAGGTGGGAGAGGGACCGGCTGCAGCCTGCGAGGGCCCCTTTGCATTAGGGCTGCTCTTTCCCATCCTGCTCCCTCAGACTAAGCAATGTGATTGCTGCATCACAGGTACTGGATCAGGTCAACGTGCTCTAGGATCTCAGAGTGAAGTAGGGAGGTGCTGGCACCAAAATGCTGCTGTTTGGGCAAGTGGTATCAGCCTTGCACACAGCCTGCAAAACTTGATAGGTCTGTACTGATACAAAATCCTTTCAAACATCCTCCTCTGGGGCACTGTAGTACAAGAATCTGCTGGATCAGTTAACGCTTTTTCCCTTTCTGCTTTTATTTTATGCTCAGAATATTTTCCGGTTTAGTATCTTTCCAACCTGTTAAGGCCAATGCATTGGGCATATTGTGTTAAGACAGAAGAGAAAACTCCTTCAGGGCTTTAATTATTTAAATGTAAATGTACCTTTTGGTCACCTGTGCTCTCTTGTGTATTGATTAATCTAATTAGTTTGGCAATAAGAATCACTTTTTCCTCATGCTGTGGTCTGGTATGTTGTGACTGACATAACCTGACTCTAGATGTGACATCAAGTAAGAGTGGCCAGTAGAGAAGCCTGAGATCTTTCTGGATGTGCAGCTACTCTGTTTAAGACCTTGCCATTAAAATATTGCCCTTTTGCCTGTGCCTCAGTTCCCACCATCAGCTCTTACACCTACTCCTTTGCTTTCCCTGAAGCAGGGAAATGAGGAAATGCTCTTCATCTTTGGAAAAGCCTCTAGATCACAGGGCTGAGTACTAAAATAGGAACACCCCTTGTTGTCTGCAACAGTCCACAGCAAGCCACCTCACTCTGTGCCCAGCACCTAATTTATGGGGAGGCTGATGCCGTTCCAAGGCCTTGTAAAATAATGAGAGATTTTTTCAGAGCCAAAAAATATTTGACTGGCTTCAGCCTGCGTATCTGCATCCTGTCTGCACATGTTGTGTGTCACCATGTCTGACATCAAATCCTGCCAGGAAGAGGATTCCAAGGAACATGACTCGTTAAAACCCTTTCCAGAGGAGTGATCACTGTTATGTCTATGTCCTTCATCTGGCACCAGCTATACTCCTCTCCATACCTCTGTCATCCAGATTCCATCACACAATCCCCACACCAGTGACTCTGTTTTCCTTCTATTTAAAAACTCCAGAAACATCTTTACATTGCTCCCTGCATCTTTGTGAGACTACAGAGATTTCCACTTAAGTCTCATGTTGCAAGCAAAGTACCAATGTGCAGTTTTGCTGGAGAGGGGAGAGCAGGGCAAGGGTGTCCACAAAGGTCTGGAACATTGAGCAGAGCTAGAAGCAAAGTGAAAGGGCTGGTCTGATGTTCAGGTGATGTGTTAGCTGCTGAGCACTAAGTGAAAACATGCCTAACCTGATACTTCCTCAGGTATCCTTAGCCTAACTACAGTCACTTGTTATTTGAGCCCACAAATAGTAATAATAATCTTTGTCATCAATGGACACAGCAAATATTTTGTGCATTTCAGTAAGAATGTTTTGGGCTGCTCTGAATTCAGATTCTTTGAGGCAACCCATGTGTAGGTATCTATCAAGGACCAGCACTTGCCCCTAATTTCACCTTGCAGTTCATGGTCTTCTCACTCGACAGTCAGCAAGATGGTTGAATGCAAGCCAAAACTAAGAAGGATTTCCTCTTTTTTCTTTTGAAGGGATGGGTGCTCAGAGATTTATCAGTAATACAGTTGTACTTAACCAGATAGTCTATCCTGTGACACTAAGGTGGCCCACACCATGTTGCTGGCCTAAGCAGCTACTCTAATGAAACCCCACTTGAGCTGCCACTTTGCATTCCGTGCAAAACTCTGCTTTATGCTTTTTGACTTCTCATTAGTCAGTTATCCTAAAATGCCAGAAATTCAGCGGTGTTCTTACCAGTTCTTATCTATCACTTAGAAATTATGACCACCACATACTTTAAAACAAAAATGTCACCCTAAGCCACATACATTCTAATATTAGAAGTGAGTGACTGGGTTCATCGTGGACCTAATGAGTTCTTTAGGGCATCTGCTCTGTGCAGTAGCCTGCACTGTCTGTGTTGGTGTTTATGTATTATGTAATCAGCTTTAGGAAATGCAGCAGCTTGAAACCTGGTTTCTATGCTCCTGTGCTCATTCACTAGCCCAAACAGTGTACAAAGAATGAGAATTTTGCTAAAAAGCAGACATTTCTGCTGTGGGTTTTTTTGGGTTTGGATTAGGGTCTGGAGCAGGTGATTATCTACCCTTATGCTCTCCTAACACTTCTTTATTGATATATATATAACCGAGATTTTACAAAATTGAGTTAGCTGTTCCCTTCTGCTGTTCAAATCAGGTGGTGAAGTAATGGAACATGCTATTTTGGTAGTTTGGAACATGCCCCGGGAGTTAATTTAAATGATCTCTCCTACTCTGAGAGTGAGCTGTGCATTTTCATACAAACAGCAAAAGCACCAAGCCTGCAGTATCTGCTCTACATCTGCATGGCACAGCACATCAGTTACTACCTGCTTCAACACTGACATTACTGTATAGACAATTACAGCTTGTCAACAGAAACGGTCCCCTATAAAACTTAACAGTGTATGAAATGAAATTGCTACTATGGAACTTAGTGACATTTTATGATAATTTAGTGAGAAACAAACATTTTAGAAATCTAAGAGGAAAATTGGAGGTTTTGCATTTTCCTCTCCAACTTGTGTGACCTCTTCTACCAGTTCTAGTGCTTGAACATTGGTGCTTAGCATCTTTGCCTTGGTTGTCCAAGAGAGGTCTACTGACTTCCCTGTAAAGTGGAAACAGGAGGAAATCAGCTTTGTTTATTGTTCCCCAAGGTTTGGGAAGCAAAAGCCTGAGAGAGGTCTCATTATCTCATTTCAAGGGAGCTTGAGTAACCTAAGAGTGAACTACATGGTAGATTAAAAACATCCCAGTTCCAGTGGTAAGAGGTACTCTGCTTTAGTCATTCTGTATTATGGTTGCAAGGTTGTTCTGACATAGTAGGAACCAATGAACTACACAATAATCTTGTCTGAAGGAAACAAGATATCCTTCAAGATTAATACATGAGCTGAGAAATCCAGTTAAGAGCACACATCCTGCCACTTCAGCCACCATGGCCAAGATACCCACAACCAAGTCCTGTATTTTATGTAGTAACTAGAGGTGGGAGCAGGCCCCGTTTAATGTTGTTCTAATTCTTGGTTAGAGATAGTTCAGGGAACTAAAGCAATGACAGATGAAGGCAAAGTTGGTAGAATACAGGAATTTCCTGACCTTGCAGCCACTTGTCTGGGAGACACCAAAGAAAGAGAGGAAGAGCCCTGAGTAGGTTTGACACTTTTATTAACAAAGAACCCATAGGGCTCACTCATTAGTACAAAATACAATCATGTTCCTGTGTGTCAAACAGTATGGTTGTTTTTTATTTTGTCTCTTTTAAACTGTTTCACAGTTATCAAAACAAAGCCCCTGCATATTGAACTTATTATTGTGCAAACAGTGATAATTTTAAGGATCAATTTCTGCACTAAGCCAAGTGTCAGAGAGCAGAATTTAATCTTGTTTTCACCCCTCCTTTGAAGGGTCATGTGTGCTTCCAAGGAAACACATTCTAGTTGTCTGTTTTATTTTTTTTTTTGCAGCAAACAATCTAAGGCCACAGTTTATCTGCAAATAATAATAATAAAAAAAAAAAAAAACTCAACGATTTTAGAAAAAGAAAGGGAAAAAAAAAAAAAAAGCACATCTTCACCCTTCATGCTTTTGTTTGCTTGACCATGTTTACACCAGGCAGCACACATCACCTATCGTGGGTATTACAGTCCAAAAAAGCACCTAGTGTTCTTTGACCTAGTATTTGGAATTATTAACATGCAAGTTGATAGACAGCCACACTGCTTTTCAAGTAACTAGAATGGTATCTGTTGATGGAAAATATGCTTGTTCCCTTTGCAGGTGATGTGAATGAAAATCCTGCACTGCTTGTATGGGCATGCCATGGAAGAAAACGGCATGAGAGCTACATCTTGAGCCTTACCGTAAGTACTCCTTTTTAGAATGTCCTTACTAACACATGCACTCGAATTTTGGTTAAAGCTGCATTTGCTATAGAAGACATTAAAATTGCAAATGGAAAAGATAACTGCAGTTTGGAAACACGACTCTCAACCAGTTTGTCTTTTCCACTGATGTGACCTAAGTGCTAGAAATCAGACAATGTAAGGAAGTCGTACTAAAAGACTAAAAATATATATCCGTGTATGCCTGTAGAAAAATCCCTGCTTCAGATTTCATAGAAAACCAGGTAAACTTTCTTAAACTGCAGTTATTGATGAAATGAAGGAAACTTAATAACTATTCTTGTAGTTAACAGAAAGTACAACGTTTTACCACATGAAGCACCAGGTTTTAAACACAAACCCTTCTGTAAGACATATGGAATAGTCCTAGTAGTTCAAAATCCCCTATAGTTTAGAGGCTTGACTGTAAACGTGCACAATGCAAATGCTGTGTTTCTGCTTTAAGCGATCTGTTGATGGTGGCTTACTTATTCCAACTGATGCTTGGCAGGAAGCAAACATTCTACTTTAACTGAAGGCAGCAGAAGGGCCAGGTAAAATGCTGTGCCTTCACTCTTAGCAGCAACAAACTCTCTCACTGTTCTAATGACCTGAGGAAGAAAACATTTAAATATTGCACCAAAACAAAATTCAACAGCAAAAACAAACAAGGAAACAGGCGGACAAAAAAAATAGTGTGGATAGCAAATGACCAGTGCAGCCCCTGACAACAGATCTCTAGACAAAAATGCAGGAGTAATGAAAAGCTTTGTGCCCTTTCTAGAGGATTTTGTTCCCCTGATGTCTGCTTTCACTTCAGTTATAAGCAATGGGTATATTTACACCTCTCCCTATGCCTCCCATCTCATTCACTAATCACAGAAATCATTTAGGGTTCTGTTTTAGAACCTTAAAGTACTGGAGATTTAACAAGACTTCTTATTTTGGTCTCAAATCTGACCATAAGCAAATATCCAAAACAGAGGTAGGCTTATAAAGGCTTCTGAATAAATAAGTATTGTCCATGTTGCTAAGAATACCTGCTGTTGGCAAAAGGCTTCTCTCCCTTGCCATGCTTACCCTTATCATGCTATCCATAGGCTTAAGATGCAGAAAAAGAACTCACAGTAGAAGAGGCTAGAATAATTCCCTTAAGAAATCCCTTGAAAGAAAGCATAGTGCATAAGCTCTTGTCAAAATTCCATTTTCTTTAACATATACATATGTCTCTCATTCAGCAAGTAGTTGCCTTCATAATATTGTGTAATAGCTATTCTGTCATCCACGATGTCTTTAGGAGCATAATGAATGATGAAATAGTACCGCTTGGTAGTTGTTAGAAGGGCAGGTTCTCTTGAGTTAAGCTAGAATGAAGGCTTGGCTCCACTTTTTAGTAGTGTTCCTTTCTTGGATGCAGACAGTGCAAAACTGAAGCCCCTCGAACACTGGAATCTTTTGGAAATGTTTTCTTACCCCCACATTCTGTTCTACTACATAAGTTTTGCTACCGAAGTTCTCAACATCAACATTAAATAAATTCTTCCAGTGTTCCCAACAAAACATAAATTCTTTTCTCTTCAGGAGATCTTTCCACCTCCTCCTCATGTTTTACGTAGTATATCCACTTTTTAGAGAGCATTCAGCATTTTCAGGTGCTTCTCAAGTATCCATTGCTGCTCGTACAATATCCTCTGTGCAGACTAATCCAGCAGATTCTCTTCCATCACCAAACATGCTCATACCTCCCTCTCCAGTCTTCTTTGCCTTTCTCGTGCACAAACTTAAGTTTTGAAAAAGAATGCTATTTCCTTTTTAGCTGCACTATCAGCTTAAGCAGCAGAAAGATTAAGACATTCATCACAACGATGCTCATAACAAATCCTCTTCAGAGCATGAATGAAACTGGCTGTGTTTCTTCTACATCAGTTGGATGGGGATCAATCTACAGAGAGAAGAAAGGGAACAATTACTGCCTGTAATTCTTGCACTTCTCTATGTGGGGATATTTTTTTTTGCCTTCTGACAATAAAACCACCACCTGCTGTTTATTTTTTTACCTCTGAATAAAGAGGTGGAGGCTGAAACCGGAACTCTTGTATGTAAGCAAAGACAGGACAACACAATTGTTCCTCACAGTCAATTGGTAGTGGATAAGCAGGAACATGTCTGGAGAACTCTTCTTCAGACACTACATCAGCATAATTTGGTGGTGCTGAAACACAAGAGATGCTACTGTCAAATTTCAAACTGTTCACTTATGGCAAGACAACAATCTATTACAGTATCCAAGACCGTGAAGACTGCATTTATTAAACACTGTACAACTGCCAAATTGCACTAAGTACCCTAGACTCATAAACACTGCAACTCGTGTTATGTTTTTAGTAAGCTTAGGTGATTCAGCAGGAACACTACAGATACTTTCAGGGCTTACTCCAGCAACAAACCTGTGTTGTATCAAGATATATTCAGTAATGATTAAGGTGTCTACCTCCTAAGTATAATCTCCACTATCAGAAGCTGGTTATTTCAAGATTCACCTGAAAGTTGTTAGATAGGAGTAAAAAGAGACTTTGAAAAAGGCTGGAGCCCTTCTGGATCTTGACTTAGATTTCTGTGCCTCATTTCTCATGAGTCAGGCTTTAAGGGCCTGCATCCCCTTACCAGTGCCCTTAAACTGGCACTACTATCCTATTGCAGACAGTGCTATGCTGTATTGTAAAGAGTTCAATATGTATTACCTTCAGGGTGTTCTGGCATGGTCAATGCCAGCCAACTCATATCCATACTAAACTGGCTGGTAATGCTGGAGTTTCTGCTTGAAAATCCAATACATGGAATAGTGCCAATCACCAGAGGCATTTCAATCATCAATTTCTTAGCACCAGGAATATGTATATACACCTATGTGACGACCCCCAAATAAAAGAAAAAAAAAAAACAAACATGTGAGACCCCATTGAACTCCTGCTCCTCGAAGCTACCCTAATCCCTACACTAGAGTGTTTAAAAATCAAGAGTTTTCTCATCTCTGATATGTTTAGCTAACACTCTGCCAGCTTTATATTTTAGCAACTTTATTTTTTAGCAGCTTCCTTCTTTATGTACCTTATGCCTAGATGACGTTAAAAAATACAAATAAAAAATAACTATGCACTTGACTTTCAGTCCTATCTCCCCATTTGTGAAAAGACTCACTAGAGGAATACATTCAGCTTCAACTGCTTTCCCCTGATACCCTCTGCAGGTCTCTAAGCAAGCTATTCTTCCCTCAGAAAGATCTTTGCATTTTCCCCATTTATTCCTATCTTTCTATTTCAGGGTCTCTTCCTGACATCCAGTCTCTCACCTATTGGGTATGTAATATTTATTTAGGTTTAGTGTTTTACAAAATCTAGCTGCTCAGTAGGCAAAATTCTTCCCAACTCTGTACTGTTCAAGGGTAATAAAAATCCATACTTACAGCTAATGAATATTCTACTCTAATAATGCAGCAGTCAAGTATAGAGGGGGATACAGGTGGGATTTTTAGAGTTTTCCCATTCCAGGTATCTGTACTCCCAGAGGCAATATGGTTTCCTCGAACGTTGGCAACCATCTGACGGAAAGTTTTTGTCTTCCCACTGGCCAGGTAAGTTTGTGTTTGGAAAATGGCAGCTTTTGGAACAATCAGACGAGATGAGCAGTTCTCAATTTCTGCATAGATTGGTATGGCTTCCCCTTAAAAACAGAAGAAGTTCAGTGAATAATCTGTATTTACCAACTTTCCTCTGGGAGTATCAAAGCATGTTATGCAGCACGTATATCATTTGCAATGTTGTGAGAACAATACTTGTTAGTTTCCTCAAGCTAGGCTTATTTTTTTTCTGCAGAGTGGTATCCAGGCAGAATTACAGGCACCTACTACATTTCATGTATAAACAATGATTCATTTTGAAACATTAAACATAATATGAACAAGCCATAAAAGCTTTATTTGCTAATTATGCGCCAATCTTCCTTTTATGTAGTACTAACTGAATTTCAGAATGTTTTATTTCCTCAGTGTATCTAATGTGATCAAGATGACAAAGAAGCTGCTGGAGCTATTTCTTACAGAACTGTAAACCCACACACAGGACATAAAAACCTGATTACAGCCCCAGTTAAGTATTTTATCCCAGATAAAAGCATTCTGTTATTCTTTACGTTCAAATGTACACACATGACTTTTCCAGAAGATTACTGACTAACACAACTTCCTTTCAATTTATATTCCCAAGGAGGTTGTGAAAGGAAAGGCAAAATTATTTTTCTTAAGTTCATACAGATCTCAATTTACTACCAACTAAATGTAAATAGTATTTCAACTATAAAGCGCTGGCTTGACAGAGATGAAAAAAACCCCAGTTTATCAGAAGCTTAATATTAATGTTTTGAAGAGAGCTACTCTTACCATTACAGTATCCCTTCCTCTCAATTTTGGCACTGAGAGACACTGGCCCAGAAGTAAAAAACCAACAGCCAACCATCTTCTCCTGACTTCTTAGGACAGGTGTCTATGAAATACAGAGTATTTTTCATTTTATGGCATAAAGCTATCATTCACTCGCAGTTTAATATTACAGATATCAGTCACTGCAATCTACATCTAAAATCCACTTGATTTCACACCCTAGTACTCAGTGCAACTGGAGCTTGGCTAAAGCTTGGTTCCATTTTAACGCAACAGCAATCAGAATGTATGGCTGCTTCAGAATCCCAGTCTGCATTCAGACCATTTCAACCAGGTAACACCAGTATGCACTGGAACGCACGCTGCAGTGTCTTCAAAAAGACTGATTTAGACAATTTCATGGGTGTGACTTTTTTTAAAGGTCTAAAGCGGTACTGTGCTGTTTATGCCCATGTTCCTCAGTGCAGAAGAATGCAGTTAATTTCATCTGCAATTAACAGTTCAGTGGCTGAACTGCTTTTAGCTCTGTATCCTTCATAAAAAACGTAAAACGTATACACATTGGGCTATGGTGATGCATCTTCAGAACTTGTAAGCCATACAATCCCCCAAAATATCAGGCTTATGACAAATCCCATCTTAATTATTCTTGAGGACTGTCTCATTAGATGACATTTACACCTGGTTCCAAGCCTGAATTCAAACACCAGTGCCCAGTCAATGTAATTATGAAGTGTGACATTAATGTTGTTTTGCATGTTTTTGGTGGTAGCCTTGGAATCCATTAAGACAAACCCTACCTACACCCCTCTGCTGTTCAATAACCTATGGTCTGCTCTATCCTTGCAGCATACTTCTAACATACACTATTGAACATAAAGACTATGTCACTGCCAAAATACTTCCAAGTTCTGTCTGGAAAGATTAAAATGTATAAAAAGGAAAAAATAACCCTGCACAAAAAACCTCTCTTATCTATGTTCACATCATGATGAAATGTTAAAATTATCCCAGCATTTTAAATAAAACAGAAATTACTCATTCATATTTAAATGAATAACCATTTAGATCCAGTTGCTATCATGAAAGTGCAAGGTATAATTTTATATGATTTTCATAATATGGGTTGAGATAAAAGAATCCAGCTCATTAGCTTCCATCTTGCCTATTTTCTCATTACTTAATGCCTGATCTTTCTTATTACTCTACAGTATTTCTAGGGCTTATTAGAAACTCAATGCTTTCATGTGGCCAAATCTGTCATAAGGAAATAACAGAAGAGATCTCTGAAGCAGCTGCATGCATGCACTTAATGTTAGAAAACGACATGGAGAATGGAAGGATACATAACATAATGGCCACAGCATAAATGACAGCCTGGGCATGATTAATACTCTTCTCTAATTACTGTTCCTCAACCTACTATTATTGTAGAGTTTAGGGCACTGCAGCCCTGTGAATGTAGTTGCTCTGGTAAGAGTAACTACTTTACGCTTCTGCATTATTATTATTATTAAGCCTTATTTATGCATCTGAAGCCTGCATAACTTTTTGGCAAGAGCATCTCTGCCAGCAGGGATATAATCAATGGTATTAAAAAAGCCACTCTGTTTGCTATTCACACAACCTAAGATCATCTATTTATAGAGAAAAGCTTAGGGAGCTTATATGCTTCCAGAAGTCAGAAAATGACACTCTAGAATAATATGGAAATGGTTATGGCTGGATGTGAACGCATCTTAGAA
>VWZI01021435.1:645289-698365 GCA_013396835.1 Psilopogon haemacephalus | reverse complement strand
TTTTTTTCCAGATGGCTCTGGAAAGGGGAGGAGTAGTAGAGAAACAGAACCCTCTTACCAATAAAGCTGGTGAGCTGACGTCGATATGGCTAATGACCTGAAGCTCTGTCTGTACACTTTGATCAGGTGCTGCAGGTCTCTCCAGAATTGCTTTCACATAGTACTGAATACTGCCATACTTCCCAGTAAAAGAGGTCACCAGAGGTCTGAAACGAGCAGACATAAAAGCATCACCGTAAGTTTGTAAATCAGTTCCAAACAGGAACACTTCCTGTGCACATAGATGTTTACCAATTTACAGCATGGACTTTCAGGGCCTTAACGGAAAGAGAAGCAAACAAGGCATGTCTGGGTGGTGGCTGATTAAGACAAACACATAAAGCTGACCTATCAGCTTGATATTAAAAAAAAACAAACAACACACCACAAATCCAATTACATTAAGTTAATGTTCCACAAAGAGCAGTGTCCAGCACAATCCCTTCGGGTTGGATTATTTAACTTACTCTTGGGGGAGCTGAAAGCTGAAGGGAAATTCGTGCCTTCCATCTAGAAGAATTAAGCTTTCCTCACCTGTTGGATAAAAATGAACAGTATGTTTTAGTTATTCTACAAATAGAAGAACAAAGCACAGCTTTTATAAATTATTTATGTATCAAAACACCCAAATGCAAGGGCCTTGGAAGTTTTTATTGATCCCAGCGGGTTCTGGATTAAAGCCCAATACTTCATTTACGCTATGATGTGATTTCAATGAAAAAAGTCACGGAAACATGGAGACCTTCGAGCTTCAGTTCAGGACTCTGGCCAAATTCGAATCCAGAAGGGCTTCTGGAAAGCATAAATTATGTTTCTTTTCAGCAGCAGAAAAAGTCACCTAGCTTTTCAATTAACAAGTCAACTAACTTCTGTGCTAAAATGCTGCAGTTTAAGGTCAACGTTATGAAATACTCTTAATATATTCATGGAGGGCCTAAGTGTTACACAATTTTTGAAGGCCTATATTTCCTACAGACTGAGATGTGTTTAACCCTTACAGACCCAAACGCCATTTCCTTGTAGTTTTTCAATACTGCCATAGTGCTGCAGTGCGTGTGACAAGGCTGCCAGCGAGAGACCTATGCACAGCGAGCTTCCCCTGCTGTCTTAAGGCATGGCAAAAGCGGCCGAGCCGACAGCTTCGAGTGGCTTCTACGAGCATCTTCCCAGATGCTAGCTTACAGAGCACGACGAACGCGCCGCTGCACAACGCGATTTCCAGAAGGGTGAACCTCTGCAGGAAACCAGCGCAATGTAGGAGACAGCTGCCGAATTTCCCTCTGGCCCCGTTCCGCGTTTTCCAGCCGTATATATACACAATCAAGCGGCCAACTGTAGCCAGCCTCCCCTGAGCATACACGTGAAGGCTGCAGCTACACCAGCCAGAGAGAATGACGTCTTCGTTGGCTGGGCACCTACCCAGGCCTCACGCCGTTTCTCAGCATCCAGGTACGATACCCAGTTCTCCTCGGGGAAGAGTTTCAACCCTCATCATTCACCCGTTCCGGGAAAAGCAGGCGTGGGAGCCTTCCCGCAGCGGGGTGCCCTGCGGCCCCTCCGCCACGCCCGGGGAGAAGGGGGGCTTGGCCCCAGAGCCCTGCCCTGCCGCCTTCTCTCCGTGAAGGAGGCGTCAGGGCCCCCGGTCCCACCCCCGCAGCGGCTGCCGGCGGGCGATCCCCAGAGCTCCCATGACGTCCAGGCAGCAGCCAGCCGCTGGGGTTCGGCCCATGCCCCCTCATGGCCGTGTCCCCCCGCGCCTCCCACTCCTCCCCCGCGGTCGCCCCTCACCTTCAGGCGGCTCCCGCAGGAGGCTCTGCCGGATGTCCAGGTATCGCACCTCCGCCTCCCGCCGCGGTCCTGGCCCCGGCGCCCTCACCGCCACCCCCCAGGTTCCCGCCCCGGGGACTGCGCTCGAGCTCTCGCTCCAAGCGACACGGGCCCGACCGGCAGCCTCCAGGCGCAGCTCGCGGAGCGGCAGCGGGCCCACCAGTTCCAGCAGCACCTGGCCGGACACCGTGTCCCCGCTGCAGTAGCCGCCGCCTCCGCCGCGCCGGGCCTCGTCCTCCAGCACCAGGGCCAGCGTCTTCACCGTCCCGCCGGCCCCGGGGCCCTGGCCCGGCCCGGCCGCCATCGCTCCCCGGCTCCGGGGGAAGCCTACGGCTGCCGTCGACGGTTGCTTTAAAACCCGCCCGTCTCCGCCAGAGCCCGCAGCGGAAAATCCCGCCCTAGCCCGCTTGTCATTGGTCACTCGTCAGCTCTTCACCCTACTATTCGCCGTGGGTTGCCTCTGGACCCTTTCCTCATTGGCTTCTCGGCGGGCGCACACTTCGAGTGCGTCATGCTGCGTGATCGCCGCGGCAGAGCCAATCGGGTGCGGACGGCCGCGCGTGGACAGCGCCTCGATTGGCAGGGCGGCTGCAGCTCNGCGGGGGCGGGCGTCGGGCTCTGCTTCTACTGCGTAGGGCGTGGCCATTTAGGACCTCTTACCTGGTCTTGTGCTACCGCCGAGCCTGTCACTGTCTTGGCAACCCAATGGGATGGAGTTCCCTGGGCTGTGGGGCCGCCTTGGACCCTCGGTGGGCCTCGGTTGGCCTCGGTTCCTGTCATGGCAGCCAGGAAAGGGAGTTCTAGGCCGGTCACCTCCTTGCCATCGGTGTCAGCCTGTTCCTGCCGACAGTCAGCCTGGCTGAAGGTATGGAGTAGGCAAAAAGATTTTGGTGCCGCCATTTCCCCCCTGGTTTGCTTGGGGGTTACATCAGGAGTTCTGCCCAGCCTGTGTGAGCCCTTCTGCCGCACTGATGAGTGGGCAGTGAAAGGGTTGAGGCCCCGTAGATTTGCGTGCAGGCTCTCTATCCACACCACTACTGTGTTTTTGCGTGCTTTGTCAGCAAGGGACTGTCCTGGTTCAAGAACTTGTTTGTACGAACCCCATTTTCTAATTGCACAGCTAAACGGATACACACAATTGCACGCTGCTAGCCTGTGCAGTGTGGTGTAAGTTCCAATGCAATGATCTGTAGGTAGTATTTGGAAGATGTATCGACTAAAATAACATGAAGTTTGCTGTTATTTCAAATATTTAGAAGGAAAAGTTTAGGGAAAAGCCCAGCATCTCTAGGAAGAGTGGCAAATATCTCTATGTTGTTAGGAAAGTGCAGGTATATCCAGCAGCCTTCTAGAGATGAGGCTGTTAACAGTTCCATGCCTCAAATCCAGCCAATAGCTAGCCCAATACAAAATGCTTTGCATATGATGGACAGATACTAAAGTAAAATTTGTCTTAGGAGGTGTTGGCAGGGGTGCATCTTCCTGAAGGTGTGTACAGGTGAATATCTGCCAGCATTTCCATTGGTAACAAAGGAGTCATTTCCCAGTCCGAGTCACCTGCCTGCTTGAAGCTTCAGAAAGCTGCATCTTCCTGCATTCTTCCATCCTTCTCAAGTGATGAAAAACACCAGCCTGGTGTTTCCCAGCTGACTCAGTTAATTACTTACATTAGCAGAAAATGTCTTCCAGACTCAGAAGCTTTTACATAACTGACAACATAATGTCTGGCTTCCTCAGAATCCCTGGCGTACCTTGCGATATCCTGTCCTGTGAAACGAAGGCTTGTATTTAGAGTCACTTCTGTGATGAATAACTTGTTCTTACTGAGAGTGAGGTAGGCCTTTTGAACGCCTTTCCTTGGCTGCAACTTAATGCACCTCTCTGCTAACTGATAGTAATGTGGAATAAATAATGTGGCTACAGATGGGGTGAATTCCTAACCCTTTTATGGAGCTTTGGCCATGGGTTCCCTAGCTCATTGTTATGTAACTAAAGAAAGTAAAGTCACGATGCTTGTTTGAGTGCTTACAGAGCATTTGGATATTTGTACCCCTTTGTGCTTTTTGAAATATTTTTTTATAGGAACTGCAGACATTGTGTTGGGAATTGTGATGTATAAAATCAGGCTGTCTTAGTTATTTTTAGTTCAGTTAAACTAATACAGCTTGAATGTCTGTTTCTGCATAAATCTCTTCCTTATATTAATTTATTTTTTTTTTCCACACTGGCAAGTATCAGATTAGTTTTGTAGCCAGCCAGAAGCATGTCTTGTGTCTGTGTGCTGAATATTGCCTTATTTGCTGTATTTGCTTAGGTACAATATATACATGTGATTTTCTGCAACTGATTTTGAAAGTATGATACATGAAGAAGAAAAACCCCACACCGCCCTTTCCCCCCTGTTTTAATTAGGTACTGTATAAAAGCAATTAATTTTCTTAGAGGTATTGTGCAACCATTCAGACGTTGCCTCCCCTTTATTCTTTGCAAGTGCAAATGAGCTATATAGAGAAATGAATAAACATGGACAATTGCATATGAAACAAAACATAATACAGAATTGATGAGAGTGAAGAGGCTTGAACTACGTGAACAATTAGCCCCCAGAGGACACAATAAATGGGAAGGGTCTGTTGCAGTCAGATGGTACTTGCCCCAGATGTTTGTTTGCCCTTTAACAGACGTTTTTCCCTAGCAGCTTTCAAAGACCAGGACATGTTGAAATGCCCATAGAATAGTTGATTTTCTTACCCACCTATTTTGAAGATACTTCCTTGTCCATGTTGTTCTTACTGACTAACAGTAGTTGTAGGATGAATGGTGGAAACCACCACCTCACTATTTTAGTCTCTGATAAGCTGGAAGGAAGGAGCAGCAAATGAACACTGAAGACATTGTATATGTGAAAGAGCAAGAGGTATATTAGCAGGCTTGATTATATTTTCATTGCGCTTATTTTCCCACTTTTTTCAGGACTATGTAAGAAAGAGCTGGCTGAACAAGTTAATTAATGCCCGAGTTAGCCTGTGAGACTAAAGAATACACAGAAAAAGGTATCATTTGAGAGCATTCACAAAGCTGTGAGCAGCTCTAGCAATAATCACAGACTTATTTTGAAGGTCAAAGAATTGGGAGAAGCTCTTCCTACAGCAGCTGGTGATATCCAAGCTGGTTAATTTTGGTGTGGTGTTAATTTGACTGCTGTAGTTAGATCACTGAATTTAGATTGAACTGACAGTGTAAGTTTCTACAGGTAATAATTATTTTTGACTCATTTCAGTGCACATACTGAAAATAGGCTGCTAGGGCTTGAACTTGGCATAAGGCTTTTTGAAAGTATAGATTCCAGGTTTCCAGAGCAGAGAGCTCACCTGATCTATAAATAACCATTTTTGCCGAAGATACAAGGTAAGAAGTGGTCTTAGAAGCAGTTGCCTCTGCCAGGAAAGTGTCTGTTTTTCAGAGATCCAAACTATGACTGTGAAGGAAGTGAAAAACTTGATTAGTATTTGCTGTCCTCTTCCTGCTCGAAGAGAACTGAGACAGAGCTCTTAATCATGAGTCAGGCATCAGCACTGGGAGTTTGCCAACTGAGTAGGATCTTAATCAATGCCTTGACAGTTTAGAGAGTGAACAGCTAATTCTGCTGCTGGAGGAGGGTTTGGAGAAGTGTTGATGAGAGCTGCTAACAGCTAATTTACAAACTGTGGATTTCTTTTTTTGAGATTGCTGTACAATAACATCTGTTCAAGTGTCTTTCCAAACACAACAGGCAAGAAAACAGAGTGTGAGTTGTGGTTGAGTTTAGGGGAAGTGCCATGAGACAGGCTCTGCTTGAATGGAGGCCTCACAAAGGCAGCAGGCAGGCCTGGAAACTCCATGCTGACCTTTCTGCATGGTAGGGAGGATTTGCCCATATACCTTATCCTTTATCTGTAAGTAGTTTCAACTCTCTCAGCAGGTCTGACACATATTAGAAAGCCTTTGGGTGAGAGGAGTGTTCACTTGTGAAAGCAGATACTATGGACTCTTAAGTTCTACAAAAGCTCTCAGAATGTAAGACTTCTTCCCCCCTGTATATTCAGAAATGTTATTTCTGGATTTGTTAATGGAGTCAGGACAGGGAGGGCTGGGGGGCCTTTGCTTTCTTTCTCTAGTTTCCTGGCTTTGTACCAGTAAGTTCCTTCTCCAGACCAGTGCCAAAAATGCAGCCCTGGGACAGACTTTTCCTTGGTGCTCCCAGTCTGCAGAAGAAGGTGACAAATGAGTGTTGGTGGCACTTGCTGCCACGTATAGTCTTTTATTACTTTTATTCTATTAGCAGTAATTGAAAGGTCAGCCAAATTTTTCTTAGCCAGTGAAGTGGCATTTACAGATAGGAGACTGCAGGGAGCCAGAGGTAGTTTTCCTGGTGCTGCTGCAAATGCAGTGCCCAGCTAGTCTGATTGTTTATCACCACCACCAATGTGTAAAGCACCAAGGAGCAGATTTTTGAGAACCATGCTGTATGTGTCCATTTAGAACAACTACTGAGGTGGTGGCCCAGGAATCTGAAAGCCTGCGTTTTATCTCGGTGGGTGCTTGTTCACGCAGCCCATCAAAGCACTGTCCTCTTGGCCAGAGCATCAATCTTATTGCAAGGTTGTGTCTGGAAGTGAGAGATCCCAGATGACAGTAGGACTACTGATACAGGAAATCTGGGGCAAAATTGCTACAAAGTAGGTTGTGTTATGCTGAGGACTGAGGATCAAACTGCCGAGGCACAGAGACTGAGTGCTTGGCTCGTATAGCTGCCTCCTGCACTATCCTAACCTTCTGAAGGGTGGGAGTGGAGCATCTTATCCCTGGGCCTAGAGGCTAGGGTAGAGGAAAGAGTTGTGGTGCAGACTTCAAGGGATCCTTTCCATTTCTGTTGGTAGTGTAGTGCCAGGACCTTCCCTCTCGTCTCTACACAAATGGTCTCATGAGGTGGCAGCAAGCCTGCACAGAAAGCAAGGGTCCCCATACCCATTCTTAGCTGTTGGGGTTTAACTCCAGCCAGCAGCTAATCACCACACAGCATTAATTTAATTGCTCTCCCATGCAGTCCCTACGCAGTCCCTACAATGGGATGGTTGGAAGAACTCAAAATAAGTAAAAGTCTTGGGTTAAGATAAGAACAGTTTACTGATCAAAATGAAAATAAAAGATAATAGTAATGAAAAGAAAGATAACAAAAAGAAAGTGAAATAAACCCCAAGAAAGACAAGTGAGGCCTGATGCAATTGCTTACTACCTACTGACTATTTCCAGCCAGTCCTCAATTGGTGACAGGCCCCTCCCAGCTACCTCCCCCCAGTTTATATACTGAGCATGATGTCCTATGGTATGGAGTATTGCTGTGACTAGTTTGAGTCGCCTGACCTGGCCATGCTTCCTCTCAGCTCTTCTGCTTACTGGCAGAGCATGGGAAAGTGAAAACTCCTTAACTTAGGATAAGCACTACTTGAGAACAACTAAAACATCAGTGTGTTATCAGCATTGTTCTCACACTAAATCCAAATCGCAGCACTGTACCAGCTACTAGAAAGAAAGCTGACTCTGTCCCAGTCAAAATGAGAACACTAGCCCAACACACTGGGATTGCATCCCAGCATATGATGGAGCATTGTGTTGTTTCATGCACTGGTAAAGAAAATATTTGAGTGACCTGTTGTTTGCTTAAATATTTATAGAGTGAATGGGATTGCAGGATCTGTTACAGCTCATTTGCCTAGGTAAAAGCCATCTAAATCCAGCAGTCAGTTGGGCAGAAGAAGAGTGCTTCAGGGTGGTTTGGGCTGTTTACAGATGCTACAGGCTTTGCAGGGAGAAAAGCAGAGAAAAATGGATGTGGTTAGAACATCCCTTCATCTTGGTCTCCCCTGAGGACAGAAAGATTTATCGAGGTTAGTGGTGTCTGCACATTTAAAGTGGCCTTCTGGAAATGCTCCTTTGGAGGAATACCCCTCTGTGTTTCAGTGGCTCTGACTTCAAAGCAAGGTGGCCAGAAATATTCCTATAAATATCTAACAAAGAGGGAGGATTCAGATTTCTGCTGTAGAATCAGCTCTGAGACAAGCAGCTGCATTATTCATGTGTGGATCGTGGTTTGGTGTTCCAGCTCAGGGGAATGAATAGTCAGAAAGGGAAAGGGGAATGAGCGAACTCATTTGGGTTCTCAGTTATGTGCTGTTTTAGCTGGTTCCTACTGTGGGCTGTAATTTGAGGGTTTTGAGTGCTTTGTAAAGTGTCTTTTTTTTTTTTAATTTAAGTTGAAAAAGTTTGAACTCGGAATGAACCTGAACCTCATACCAGGAAACCTCACACTGAAGGGAAATGCATGCCTGGATCTGAGCTCACCTTTTGGTAGAGCGTTCCTGTAAATAGGAATGTGTGCCTCATGGTGACTCTTTAGCCTTCCCAGTTCACACCAAGCAATGATGTGAGGTAGTATCTCTGAGAAAACACAGATGGCATGTCCAAAACCTCTGCAAGGATGGTTCCAAGACCTGTTTGCTGGACAGCATCTGGGTGAAGCAATCACCCTCCTTGCTGTGGGTGGCTCTCAGCATGGTCCAGCAACACAGCAATTAGCAAATGCAAAGGTGCTCTATGTGAAGTGTTTCTTTCACAGCACTATGGCTGCTGTTGTTGCCCAGCCTTAGGAAAGATTACTTAAGCAGAAAATTGAGATAATGGATCGCTTTTGCCAGAAGGGAATGTAGAGTAAGAGCTACAATGGATGGAAAGTAGAGTCAACAGCCTGAGATAACAGGGGTGGTTGGCAGGACTGCAGTTGAGCTCTGCTGATGGGAATGTGTGTTTTAACTTAGAATGTTGGTATTTTGGCTTTTACTGCCTTTTCAGCATGATTTGCAATATAGCCGCACCATGCCTGTGTCAGGAGGTGCTTGTGCTTGATGTCAGATTGTTGGGTGTTGTTAGATGTATTAGTTGTTTGGCTTAAATAAGTTTTAGAAAGAGCAATTCATTTAAGAGTTAGGATGCTGAGTGCTTTAGCCTGCTGTTTGCTTGGCTTCACTCAGCATGAGCAGCTGGATTTGCTGAAGCCTTAGGCCCCCAGCTGTAAACTTTCACCTAGATGTGTTGAACTGGTGCAGAACTTGTATCTATTCAAGCAAGACGAGGCCTCCAGAGCCTGCACAATCCCCAAGATAAGGAGGGTACAAGCGTCAATGGCAGCTGCAACTAGACAAGATAACAGCCTGCCTGGAGACAATGAAGAAACCCAGCAAGGGTGCAAAAGGTGTTGAAGGATCTCAGGCCAGAAGCACCACTGGACCAAAGGGTGCATGAAAGACACTTGAAGATCACATGGAGAGCAGAGGTATAGTCTGTAAGGTATAAATGCCCTGAACATAGGGATTCCTATGTTGAGGAGCTCTATCTGGAGGCACCCCAGCTTGAGCTGACCCTGCTGCTGTGCCATAGCATACCATAAAAAACTCCATCTTGCCATGAAGAGATGCCAGGACATGGCAACACCATTATTCTTCTATGTCACTTCTGGTTTTCATTAATTTTGCTTTAAGGAAGTGATTTCTTAATTTGAAGTAGTTGCTATTGCTTTCTAAATGGTAGGTCCTCTTTTGAGGCCCCTTCCAACCCCTAATATTCGATGACTGTAATGTAAGGTCAAATCATTCCCATTACTGAATTTGTCTAGATACCCAGTAAGATTATCACTCACCCAAACCTTTATGTTGCTAAGCTGAAAAAGTTGAATCTTCTATGGCTCATGTCATAAACCCCATTTCCCCAGCAGAAGTCCGTATTTAAACAGTCCATGTTGCTCAGACAGCCAACCGTGTCCTGGGCTGAATTAAGAGAAGCATTACCATGAGGGCAAGGGAGGTGATTCTCCCCCTTTACTCTGCTCTCATCAGACCCCACCTGGAGTGTGCAGTTCTGGAGCCCCCAGCACAGGAAGGACATGGAACTGCTGGAGAGGGTCCAGAGGAGGGCCACAAAGATGCTCAGAGGGCTGGAGCACCTCTGCTATGAAGACAGGCTGAAAGAGTTGAAGCTTTTCAGTCTGGAGAAGAGAAGGCTTCCAGGAGACCTTATAGTAACCTTCCAGTATCTGAAGGGGGCCTACAGGAAGGCTGGGGAGGGACTGTTCACAAGGTCTTGTAATGACAGGATGAGGGGGAATGGGTTCAAAATGGCAGATGAATGGGATGTTAGGAGGAAGTTCTTTACAGTGAGGGTGGCGAGGCACTGGAACAGGTTGCCCAGGGAGGTTGTGTCTGCTCCCTCCCTGGAGGTGTTCAAGGCCAGGCTGGATGAGGTCTTGAGCGACCTGATCTAGTGGGAGGTGTCCCTGCCTATGGTGGGGGGTTGGAACTGGATGATCTTTAAGATTTCTTCCAACCTAAACCATTCTATGATTCTGTGAAACATGTGCTTTAAAAACCCATTAAGGGGTTAACTGCATTTAAAAATACTTAAACGCTTCTTGGAGATATTTGTTGGTAACCAAGTTGTGAGTAGAACAGAAATGCAAGAGCTGGTGTGGTAATAGCTGTTGAAGCTTGGATTTCCTTTTTAAAATAAAAGTACACAAATTATTCTTTCACGGAAGAAGAGGTTAGGACTTTCCACCATTTCAGTCATTATGTGCATATGCATTATCTGTGTGTTACAGAGCTATGTCTATACATATGCATAAATATATATGTATTAAAAAAAAACCAAAAACCTGCTGCTGTGGAAGCCAGAAATGGTCAGCTAGCTGTGAAAACCACAGGGGATAGGAACACCCTCACTATTAATACTGTTCATTTTCAGAATAGCAGCAGCTATTTTGACACTTTCTTCTGCAACGAGGTGGATTAGGCATTGTCAGAGCCAGGATACAGGGCTAGATGGACTTTTAACTGCCTGCAGTTGTGATTCTTATCTTCCGCTATGGGGTGAATTTAAATTCTTTGGATCAATGAATGTACACAGTCTTTTCTTGTATCAGAATAGCATTACACATCCTCTTGTCATTATAACACAGCAGAAGATTATTTTCAATGATAATGACAAGACCATGTCAATCATAGGACTTTTGTAGTGGGAATTTGCTTCTTATTGCATCTTTCATGTGTCAAATTTACTACCCCCTCCTCTTTTTTTTTTTTTTTCCTTCTTGAATTACCACTCACAAGTTGGTAGCAAAATGTTCAGAATTTAAAAGAGAGAAAAAGAAAACATCCCACTTCTGCTGCCACCAGAGTTCTAAGTTATACAGGCATTGACTCCTCCTGTGCATCCATGATTTAAAAAAAAAGGGCATAGAGGGAGCCTACATTTTGTTCTGCTTAAACACCCGTTCAGATCACAGCTTTTCCCTGATGGACACCATTGTTGGAAAACATTAGTATGCACTACCTGTATTTTCCCGTGTTCAAAGGAGGCAATCACAGAGCACTTCATTTATTTCACTAAGAGCTCAGTAAATGCTGCACCGTTGCCATTCTGCACTGAGTCTGTTTTCATGTAGAGGCATTATCATTAACAGATTCTTTTCAAATTCCAGGAAGAGTGTTATATTTTTATTTGGCATAATGAAGTCTGAGCACTTCACCAGAATTTTCTTTGGTGCAGACAAGTTCTTCAAGGCCCAGTGTTAGCTCTTGGGTTCAGTGAGTTACTGATGAAAACAGACTGTTCGTGTCCACAGGATCTGAAATGTATAGAAGCAGATTACAGAAGATGCTAATTGTGAAACCACTGTAGCAGAAAGTTAACTTAGAAAGAGTAAAGATGTAGCTCAAAGGTGCTGAAGATCCTCTTAGTGTCTCTGGAGAGGAAAGAGCATTTTCAGATACATCTCAGATTGGAGGTCCAGCTCACTCTGAGATTTTAGGAAGTTAATCCACGTTTTCTAATATGAGAGATAGGAGCATAAAGCTTCCTGGAACTCAGTAGGATTTAGGCTCCTAAACTGGGAAGGTGCCTTACAAATGGGGCTGGTTAGTACCTTCATTTAGCACATTTTATTTATCTTTGTTTTTTAGGGAGGGGCGGGGGGAGGCTGTTTGTCCTTCTAATTTAAAATCACTTGTAATTGACTAGTTTCTTTTAAGTCTTTGGTTTCATGCTTTGCTGATCTGTAAAACTTCCCAAGAAAAATGGTGTCGTAATTGCAGCATTTTGCACCTTGACATTAAGGGTGTATTTCACTCGTGGCCAATTTAAAAATCAAAATAGAAGCTTCATAATAATCTCCCTTTACAGTTTGGGTTATGAGAAGCTGAGAATTCCCTTAGGCTTGATTGATAAAACATGGCATTTATCCTATTCCTCGGATGATGTTCGGCAAACTTTATGACAGAGGGAAACAGCTGGTAAAGTGGGTTCACGGAAAGGTGAAGGTAATATAGACATAAAAAACAAGAGGATAATGATTTTAAAAGGGATAATAGTTGTAATAACACCATTAACCTTTTGCTTCAAATTATTGAATGTGTGGTCTTTTCAGCTGCCTAATCAAAGGTTTGCATTAACTGCAATGCAAGAGAAAGTGGCAATATACAACCTGAGGTTATTTTTTTTCCCCTCTTCCAATTATTCACTCTCAAGCCCATACCCCCCAAAAAACCCAAACACCAAACTCTAGGAAGGGAGAAAAAAAATCAACCCTTTGGCTGCTGCAGACCCTTTCCAGGTTTGAAATGAAGCTGACTTGCTTTCAGATGAAACAAACTCTAGCTGTGTCCTTGCATTGTAAGAGCTGGATTTTGCTATCAGAAAAAGAAAAAAAAAGAATTGTTTGTTATAGATACATAAAAATTAAAATCAGAGATGTGAACAGGTAGCAACATTTTTGGTGGTACTGCATGGAGGAGGACCATCAGCAAAGCCTACCTTGAAGGACAGGTGTACACATCTCTTCAGAAACTGTACACACATTACTGCAGAGGTCTCATGTGAAGCTCTATGCTACTCTGTACCATTTTGGGCTACTCAAGAGCGAATTCAGTCTGGAATAGAAGTGCCATTTTTACTTTCTTATTACATGCACACAGGCT
The DNA here is from genome assembly GCA_013396835.1 of Psilopogon haemacephalus. Lineage (NCBI taxonomy): Eukaryota > Metazoa > Chordata > Aves > Piciformes > Megalaimidae > Psilopogon > Psilopogon haemacephalus. The sequence goes on along the minus strand of VWZI01021435.1, from coordinate 685,436 downwards.
GATGAGCAGAGGCAGACGATGCTTTGACAGTTTATTCACATGCTAAAAGGCAAATGCATTGATGGTGGAAAATTGCCATAGATGATGGAAAAGCTGATGGTGACTTGATGGAATTGTTCAGGAGGTTGTCCAGCTGGATGCCTCTGCTCCATCATGTGATTCCACAGGTGGCAAACCGTATTGTTCACTTAAGGCATCTCTTCAGGACACACATCAGAACACCTTTGGTTAGAAACTTCCCTTCTGTATGCAGTCAGCAGAGAGAGAACCACCTGAGTTAGACACCCAAAGCAGGATTCTCTGACTGGCTAGCAATGTGTCGTGTCAATCTAGTATGAAAGCAGTAAGTGTAAAAGGAAGATTGCATCATTCCTCGTTGACAAAACCTCATACCATTAACAGCTCTGTTCTGTGGAATCAGAAGACAGTGAGAGACTTCAGGAGCAGCGTGCCTTGAATTTGAATGAACCAGATTGAATTTAAAATCAACAAGCTGAAAGGGCCTGAGATAAGAAGTCAGAACATTCAGAGGAAATGAGAACTGTTCCAGGAACTAAAGGTGAGAGAAACACTAAGTTAAAAATATTCAGCAAGAAATGAGACATCTTTTCTTTTTTTCTGGACACCTTTTCTTAGAAGTTGTCTATAATCAGTAACCTTTCCCAGGCACTTTCCCAGGCTGTTTTTAGTAGCTGAATCTTTTGTTTCAAAACCTCCCATTGATTCAGTGCTCTAAGTGAGAAGTAATTAAGGTGGACAGCAGTCTTGCCTGTTGTATGAACGTATAAGGCGTAGAAGAGAGAGGCAGAAAGGAGAGTGAATGAATTTTTCCAAAAGGTAGCTCTCACCACTCGTGTGAGTCTGCTCTGCTGTGTTTGTATATACCTGTGTATGTAGCTGTACAGCTTTGTTCATCTTTCTGTCTCTTCTCTATTTATTTCCATATGCACACGTGCTGATGTATGTATCTGTGTGTTCTTGAAAGATAATGAACTCTTTAGGCAGCACTTTGTCAGAATATCATTTGAAGAGTTACATCCTTTTAATGCACAGTAGTTTAAGCAAACTCCAAGGTTCTTACTCGGCAATAAACCCATTAAATCATCTTAAATACCATGTCATAATGACAATTTGATGCCACCAGATGTGGCACTAGGGATATTTTTTTTTTTTAATGCTTTCCTGGAGATACAGCTTCCTGAATTTTAAATTCTTTAGCCTGTTTGCACAGCTGTTAGATCACAGAGATCTGCCATCTTTTTGCCTTGCATCAGTTACTCACTAAATCATGTGTGGCATGACTACAAACTTCTGCATCTAAAACGTTTAGGCTCCTATCCACTTCACCTCATAAAGGCTGAATACTTGGGCTGCATGTGAGAGGCTGGATGAGTGCTGCAATCCAAGAGCAGTTGCTAATCCAGCTGTGGAGCTCCCTCATTGGGAGGTTTTAGAGGTGCAGTCAGAAGACTCTCCTTCACATGCCCCTTTGCCTTGGCTACTTAGCAGCCTGGATCTGTGAAAAAATACAGGTGCCTGTCCACTTTTCTGTTTTTTCTTACCTTATTAGCCAAAAAGGCAACCAGCTTGGCAGTACAGCACCACTTCTACACGAGGGAGAGCGATGCATTAGAAGGATGCAAGAGGAGTAAAAAAAAAAAACAACCTCCTCTCTCAAAGAAATACTATTTCCACAGTGTGTACTGAACCAGTGGATCAAGCTGTGGCAAGCTGTAGAAAAAAAATCAAGAGGCCAACAACAGAAAGATATTAAATGAGGAGCACAATGAGTGGGGGAGAGGAGATTTGCTAGCCCTGATATATGGTGGTTGAGAAGCAACTGCTAATAAAAGCAGCCCCTAGTTTCTGTTTGACTGAAACCAGAAAACCATCTAATGTGCACACTGATTTACCTGACCAGCAGTACTGGACTGATCCAAGACAGGATGCTGGGTCTTTGCTCTGATCCTGTATGGACCATGCTGTCAGGCTGTGAGCTTGTATGGGTGAGTGTTGTGTGATCTGAGGTAGCAGATGTGGCTGCTCTCCCTCTGAGACCTTGCATTAGACATCTATTTTATCCTAACAGAGAGGCATGTGAGAGACATACTTTGGCAAGGATTTGAAGTGAGGTTGTGAATCTTGTGCAGGTAGAACACGCTAATAAATGCAGTTGTATCTGAGGTGCAAGCATTAGTGGTCGGAACTGGAGCTGCTCTTGAGTACGTCAAAACAGTGGTCTGTGACCCTGGCAGCTTGTTGTGGGCATTTCCTGAGGGTCAGGAAGATTGGCACAAGACACAGGAAGCCTAGCTTTTGGTAGGTGACAAGTACCTACTCCAGCCTGAGTGTATTTTGGAGTCATTGCAATACCAACCTCTTATCAGTGCCAGAGGATTAATAAATCCTGATTTAATATGATTTAGAAATACTTTTTGAAAGGCTGATTCAAAGCCCAGTGGAAAGATTACCGTTGCCTTGGTTTGATTAGCTGTTGAGCTCTGGGGCTCACACACAAGTGTTTGAGCAGCTCTCTTTTGAAGAGGGCATGAAATGCTGTCTAGATGATCCTCCAGTGAAGTGTAATATTTGATAACATCAGTAAATACAAAGCAGAAACAAAATGACAATAGCATTCGAGCATCTTCTGATAGCAAATGAGGTGGAAAAGGTAAGGGAATATAGAAGAGAATCCCCAGAGGTTGGATCACAGCATGGTGCTGGCAGAAGCCCTGTTGTTACCACACTGATATCAACACATAGGGTTCTAAATCTTTTTGGCATGTGTCTGAACAGAGATTTGCTCATACCTGCCTTTTCTCTTATTCATATTGTGTAGGTTGTCCTCTTCTCCTATCAGCAAACAAATAAAAACTCTGCCCGCTATGGCAGCAGTTTACATGGAAAAGCAATGAAGCAATTTCAGGAAAGTATTAGATGTAATTTGGGCTTTTTTTTTTCTTTATTTTTCTTTTTTCTGTCACTTAGCAGCGAGAAAGAGGAGATGCACTGATGTGCAGAGCCGGGCGTGTATTATGCAAACTCATATCACAATCTCATTGACTGTTTGTGGACCTCCATATCCCTCTGTTTCCATCTGTTGTTTTAAGACTAAGTTGTTTGGAGAATGTCCAAATTCCTTTCCCTTCCCCAACTTCGGCAAAGCACCTGCCTGCCTGAGGCTTCCTACCCAGACAATGGAGAGAGAGAGAGAGAGGCTTCTCCAGAGAATGTGATGTGCTGAGGTATGCTCCTTTCTCTCCTTCTTATCCTTCCTTCTACCCACTTCTGACTGCACTGGGGTTGTGTAGAGTGCCTAAATACATAGCTCTAGTGTAGTTGGACTATACTGCTGTTTGCAGCTGGTCATGGTTTGGGGTTAAGATAACAGAGGCTGTAAGGAGTACAAGCGTGTGACCAACCAGTTGCCTGTGGCCCTTGAGTGGGCAGCAGCAGGAGCTGCCATGTCTCAGTCTAGACTGCTCATGGCTGATGCAGTATTTCAAGAGATAACAAGGGAATGTTGAGCTCATCCAAGAAAACAGGAATTACACAGAATATAAATAAGCAAAGCATATAAACCATAAATGCAATCCTATTAAAATTAAGTGTGTTTTAATTTCTGAAAAGAATGACATTTTGGTGTTAGATTTACTGAACAGGAAAAGATTATGTGCATCATTAAAAGAAAATGTTTTCAAGGGCCCTTTAAAAAAAAATCGTATCCATGTTTGCAATTGCCATGTGCACAGTATAAAAATCAGAGAAGAGAAAAAAAAACCCACAGCAAGCAGTGGAAATAGCCCATTTTGTGAATTATAGGAAAAAATATACCATCTGTGATTTAGTGCAGTTCCTGAGATCCCATCTGTGATCGAAGCACAGTCCTCATTGAAGGCTGAATTCCTGAGCTGTTCCATATGATAAAATATTTCTTTTGGAAGACACTTGGGCTAATGGGTTTGTTTTTTCTGGAATATGGCTCTTCTAGATGAGACATAAAACCCTAGGGGCCTAATTTTATCTCTAGTGGCCAACTGCAGCTGACGTCAGGGGAAGCAGGAGTGGGAGGAGGTCAAAGATCTGACCACCTTTTGTTTCAGTATTTTTGTACTACATTTTATCAGGTCAGGTTGTTGGGTCTAAGAGGTCTAGATGGTGATTTCATAATCTCCAGTGTCAGATATTGTGGTTGCCTGCATGAGCAGGGCTTACTGTGCACAACAAAAGCTCTATTTCCTTTTGCTACTGCTAGTCTTTCCTCACGATCCCTCAAACTGATGGCAGGCCTCTAATGAAGATGCACTTTGTCTTCTGCTGCCTTTACATGAGTTGTCACTGCAAGCTCTTAGTCTAAAGATGGCTTTAGCTCTCTCAGGCATGTATAGAAATGCAATGTATTTTGTTCCTATCCTGAGTTACATATGGAAGCACAGACTGGTGTGATTTCAGTTGCCCCTGAAATGTATATTTGAATAATAAGTGCATTCACCTGTTCACCGTCTGTTTGTTTTCCACTCTGTATGATTACATGCTGATTATACCATCACAGAAAATCCTTACCTATTTTGCACAATTAGGCTGTTACTGCAATAATGCCTGCAACAGAGTTGCCTCTGTGTTTGGAAGAATACAGCCATGGATGGTTGGTTCTCAGTTGCCTGGAGCTGGTGCAGCTCCCTCTGGAGTGAGGTGCTGCTGGAGCAGCGCGGGTCACACGTGTCACCTCCTGCAGGTGAGCCTGGCTCTGTTACAAATGGTTTTGGCATTATTAGGAAACACCTGTGATAAGGATGTGCGTCTGACCTGGTTTCCTCCTGGCTGGCGCAGCTCCCTCTGCTCCTTGGTTCTGATGCACAGCACCAGGTGCTGTCAAACAGCTGCCCAAACAGACAGCCCTGGGTCACCGTCACCCTACTGCTGGGGGTCAGGTCACTGAGCCCCAGTCTGCACTTGCCTCTGGTGGTTTTAGGGCAGAGCTCAGAGCACTGCAGGCATTCTGCTAGGCTCAGGCTCCCCATCACCCTGTGAGCCTGTGAGGATGAGGCAGATTCATGTCCTAGCATGTGATGTCATGCTGGAGAATGCAGCTGGCTGTCATGCAGCACCCTGGTCTGGGTGCTCTCCTGCTTGGGAGAGATTCCTAGTTACTGGCATATGAATAAACAAACAAGTAGCAGCCTTCGGTAGCATCAGCATCTGTGCACTGATGGTGAGTGAAATGATTCACCCAAGCAAACACAGCAAAGCAGCAGAAGAGTTGGAGTAGGGAGCCTGCCTCCCACCCGCCTTCCCTGGCATCAGCTGGCTGCCTGCACAGCCCTTCAAGGAGGAAAAGAACAGGCCTATCCAACGGGATAAATACACCCTTGACTTTGCATCTTCCTTGCTGTAGTGGTGTCGCAGCCAAAGGGTTAAAAAGGAATGAGTGTGTTTGGCATGCTCAAGGTCTGAACATGAATGACCAAATTGCTTTTTACTTTTTAAATTAAGCCCTCTGTCTGCTCACACACAGCTACCACTGTGGTTCCATTAAGTAAAAGAATTTGTTCCCACTCTTATTTTTAATAGGGTAAGACCTTGCCATTCCATCTCACAACTTTACTGACACGAGATCTTATTAAAAACAATTCTCCCCCTCTCCTCCTTGAAATCTGAGCTTCGGATAGCTTCATCCACATTGTGTTTATTTTATATACACAGCTCTGCAGCTGCTGCTTCCTTCTCCTGATAAACGGTAGCAGAACTGTTGCACCCACTAAAAAAAAAAAAAAAAGTAAATAAAATTGAATGAGGAAGAACAATACCTCTCTGGCAGAGAAGAGTAACTCTTTTAAGGCATGTATCTAAATTGTACAGCCTGATCTTAATTGTAAGGATAATTCTTTGTTATTTCAAGCAACTTGGAATGTGACAGCAAACTCACACTCTTGGCAGTACCTCCAGGGAGATTCACTGGAGACAATGGGGACAATTCTCCAGAACTGAAAGGAGACTAAAATGTCTTTATTAGGTTATTAGGGCTGGAGTCTATGATGAGAAAGAATGGAAGAATGTGTTACAGTCTTTGCTTAGGGTGTTCGAAGGGCTTTTTGTAAGCACAAACAGTGCCGAATGAGGCCCTGTGTGGGTGTTTGGTTGTGCTAGGTGTAGTGTGTTGGCAGTGAGGAGCCCTTTGACTGGCCAGCCTCTAGCCCCTATGTCTTGTTCCCTAGGGAGGATCAAGAGGAGTTTCCCTCACGTTCCCCAGCCAGTCAGCCAGGCTGGTCCCATGCTCAACCAGTGGCACAGATGTGTGACCTTATCCAGGCTCCAGGCCGGTGCCTTTCTGTTACTGTTCCCCTCTGTTTCATTGTCTCTGCCGTTGCTGATGAAGCCAGCACCAATGATGGTATCCAGCAGCAGTGTGCTGGTAGTTACTGGTGCTGTTTAGCCAGGGGTACAATTTCAAGATGTCTATTCTGGCCTTAGAAAAAAGTTCTCATGAACTTGCCCAGAGTTTGAGGAGTTGGGAAACTGTATTAAAGCAGAACAGAGAAAGAGAGAGTAAGGTGACCTCAGTGAGTCAGGAGAGGGCAATATTTGTGGTAGCATCTGAAACTGGAAATGTTTTTCAGACGCATCCTTTTTTTTCCTATAGTAAGAAAAACCTGTGTGGATGTGTGATTGGCTCTTTTAATAGCTTGACTTAACTCAGAAACTGCATAGCTGAGACTCTGGGGCGAAAGCAAGCTGTTGGGAGTGGGGTGGGGATCTAAGACCTGTAGACAAAAGGTTGGGGAGAAAAAGAACATACTAGAGTGATCTGTTGGTGGAAGGAAGGAAAAATACCTCCAAGCAGTGAAACACTGCCCTTGAGGAGGAGGTAGGGAAAAAAAAAAAAATCCAAGTGATGGCTTAAAAAATGTAGAAATCTTTTATTTAAAAGAAAGAAAAGAGAGCGAGAGCTATGAAATGTGGGAAGTTCACTGTCTATTTTGAAAGCAGCTGAGAAAGACTTTGTGAAAGATCAGGTTGGGCAGGAGTGCTGCAGCTCTAAGGGAGAAGCAACAGCTGACAGTCAGCCAAGGTGGATGCCTTATCAAAAGGATGAAGGAATAATGGCTATAAAAAGAATGCAGAAGGTTTTCAGAAAAGGTGAAGTTCCACTAGTGGGAGATTCACCCTGGATGTTATCTGGGCAATGTCTGGAGGAAGAGGTGAAGAAGGGCAGAGGCTCAGGAGAGCCTGCAGCGTGGCTGTTTGTACACTGCACAGCAGGATACAGCCTTTCTGTCATCTGGGTATAGAGCTGCCACTGCCTTTAGTGAGCTGTGAGTGATGCCCTGGCATTGGTGTGGCACTGCAGCCTGTGCAGGCATCCCTGAGAAGATGCTGTGGGGATTGAAATCTGCAGAGGGGCCCACATGCTGAGAGGGATTAGCACTTGAAGCTCCCTGTGTGTCTTAAGGGCAGCCTTCTGCACATCCTATTTACTATGTAAGTGGTGGCCATTTGCCCGTGCACCTAAATAGTAGCTGCAACTTTTCTCCTGTGGCCTCAGCCTGCTTCCCTGCCCTGTATGCAGGGCATTCACTGAGTTGGGTGCTGCCTGGAGGCCAGGCTTGGGAGATGGTAGGGTGAAACCTCAGCTTCCAGGGGAAGAGGAGGAGGGGGGTGCTTCAGACCATGTTCAGTACCTGCTCTGCGAGGCAGGCTGAGGCTGGCTGTGGGTTCCTATTGCAGCAGAGCCTCAGGGATAAATAAAAGGAGCCACCTTCACATGGATGCTGGCACTTGTACCAGCTCCAGGTGTCATCAGGTAAAAGGGCTGCTCCTTGTCCTCAGCTAACCCAGAGTGGATTCTGAAGCACCTGTATGTCTCCATGCCACTGTTTCAGTGAGACTCTTCTGTGCTTGGACCACTTTGTAGCTCCTTCACAGCATGGCTGTGGGTAGCACAGCATTGCTCTGCTCCACTTGGCCCAGCAAATTCCAGGCACAAACCAAGGACAACATCTGGCCCTTTGAAATGATCCAAAAATTAGCAGACACAGCCTGGCGTGTAAGGCAGGAGAACGCTATGAACCTGAAGCAGCAACTTCATTCTCTGATGCTGCAGTTTGGTAAATGGAAACAAGGTCACTGCTGGGTCTGTTTTTGAGTGTTAATCAGGAGGAAGATTTACAGCTTTGGGAATATCTGGCCTAGCCATTACTGTACAGATGCTCCTTGCATATGCTCCAACTTGAGGCAAAACACAAAGTAGCTCGGTGTTAATATAAGATAGAGCTCATCATGAAGTAATCATGTCACCAGAGATTTATGCTTTGGCGAAAGTGATAGTCTTGGAACTGATCAGATTTCTTTTTTTCCCCCCTCTGTGGACTAAACACTGCATTTAGGACCAACGAGGTGAGGAGGACACGGTGAGCAAAAAGTCTTGCCCTGTGAATGAGGGCAATAAACGAGGGTTTGCATTTCGTTGCGTAAGCTCTTGACCTTTCTTGCTGCAAAGTGCCACCTAGTGTTCGCAGCCACAAACCAGCGTCGGGCTGCCAGCAGCCTAAGGAGGCTGCAGGGAAGGCAGGCGAGCAGACCAGCTCTGATTGCTAGCAGGCAGCTGTTCGGCTGTGGCAAGTGAAGTGAAGCTTCCTCGTGGCTTGATGGAATAGGAGATGTTTCAGCTGGGTTCAAAAATTAATCTCAGAAAAAGCAAAGCGTGCTGAAGGAGCATGTTGTGGAATTGCATGCACTGAAGAAAAGCCCAATGGTGTGTCAGATCTGCACATGCCCCGAGCAGCGTGGCATTATTAATGCTCCTCGGGCTGCAGCGCTGCTTCTGCCTGCTCATGAGGGAGGTGGAATCGGGCACCGCATGCACAGAGCGGTGCAAGGTCATCCCTTGCCTGCAAGTCTGCAAGCCAGCTACACACTGCAGGTGAATCCAGGAGGAGAGTACCTCAATGACCATCATCCACTGTGTGGCTGCATGCAGGCGAATTGTGCATGCAGATTAGTTACGCAGTAGCCTAAACCCAGACTCAGCAAAGACACACTTTAGCATCTGAAGTACAGGAATCGGGGAGGGGTGATCCATGAGAACACTTTTAAATTGGAGGTGGAGGGGAAGGTAAAAAAAAACCCGAACCCACAAACCTGCACAAAAATAACTCTGCAGCCAGATTTGTATCTGGGACATCTATTGCACTGAGCTGGAGCTGTCCTGATAGCCTTGGAAATCTACCTGCCACATCTGATCACTCCTGAAACCACCCCAAGCACAGACCTCAAACAAAAAGGTTGTTATTACTATTTGCTGTTCATTGGAAAGAGCTGACAGTGCTGAGAAGTGCCAGAGGATTCATGCCTTGGATTTTGCTCTTACAGTGGCCAGGAGCAGAGTCTAATTAGCCCAAACAATGTCCGTGGTAGAGAACAACCTTACTGACAGGGAGCAAATTAGGTCTGTGACCTAGCAAAGCATTTAACCGTGTGCCACGTTTTTTCTTGTGTGTATGTCTGGATTAAGGCCTGGCTGATGTAACCTTTTTGCTACCTCTAATTTTTCTGATTGCAGTCTGAGGCACAGCTCAAGCTTACAGGCTCAACAATCCCTGTATTAATCTGCTTTCTAAACTGGCCCCTTGTGTCTAGACAGAATGCCAGGGCTTCCTCCTGAACCAAAGGATCTTTTCTATCTACTTTCCTCGGCTTTCTGTAGGAAACCTCATCCCTGTGTTCAGCCATCCACAGCAGCTGGCTCCTCACTGGTGTTGGTTAGCAGCAGCCATGGAGAAAGTTTGAGTATTAGCACTTCTGTGGCATGACCACTTGCCTGGGGTCTCAGTGATAAAATAGACCTTCTCATGACAGCAGGTCACCTAAGGGGCTCTCAGTCCCTCTGTCCAGTTGTGTGCAGAGGATCTTAAGCCTGTCTCAGCATGAATGGTGACAGCAGCTCCTTTCTGTTTGCTCTTTTGTGATTCTTTGTCTCACCTCAGCGCTAAATGACAAAGTGAATAGAACAGCAATGAAGAACTGGAAGGCTGCACAAAGTGTAGGTGAAATAACTAATTTTATCTTCTTGGCATTTGGGAAGCAGAAGTTGACTCTGAGCTTGAGGGAGTCACCTCACTGTCAGAACTGATACAACCTTTATGAATTTCTCATAAGACCTTTTGGCAAGAGAACTTTATGAGGAGTTACATGTCTCTTAGATGGAGCTTCAAACTTAAGATTTTTGCCTTGGATCTTCTCATGCTATGGCAGAGACTAATCCTATGCAGAACATGCTGGGAGCACATCTGCTTTGCTTACTAAGCCACATTGTAAGCTTGGTGGTTTCAGGCTGAGGAGAATAGGAGGTTTAAGGAGGAGACTCCAGTTGTAAATTGGTGGCTGTTACACTTGATGACCTGCTTGCATCTCTATTAAGGGAGCCTCTGGGAGGGTGTGCTTATACCTGTGCTCATTGTTGGATGTCTGAAACCACTGGGCAGATAGACCTTTGGTTTGCCTCATGTCATTGCTCTTATGTCCCATGGTCTTCATTAATTCCAGCCTCTTCTGATCCACTGCATTGTTTCTATTGCTGTGACAGGGCTTAGTACCACAGAAGGCAACCTCCCTTCTCTGTCCCTGCTCCACTGTGAAGTTGTACCTATACATGTATACATTCCTGGTCCAAGGTTGCACCTGTGCATGTACTGTATGAAGCTGACAGATGAGGTAGCTGTCTGTGGAGCCTTTGCACTCCTCATCCTCTGTGTCTGTGTCTGCTGAGCTGGAAGGAATGCTGCTATAGTCTATGCTGAGTCATGGCCTGCTTGGGCCATCCAAAATGTTGATGAAAAATGAAAGGAATGAAGGACTTTATCAACTCATGCTCCAATAAAAGGTTGTGACTGTTTCTCCTTTGTGCTGGCCAGAAATGCCTGATGATCTCTGAAGCTAGATGTTCACAGGCTGCTCAAACAGCAGTACAGGAGAAATACAGCAGACAAAGTTCTTCTAAGTTATGGAGAGGCAACCTCAGAGGTTTGCATATCAGGGTTACAGCTCCACTTGCCAGTGGAACCACTAGTTCTTTGACAGGGCCCAAGCATGATGCAGCATATGCCCAAATGGTAGAGTGTGCTGAGAAGAATGGGTTTTGTTTATTGTCCTGTACTCAGAGCAGCAACATTTCTGCAGTTCATATCTGAAGATGGAGGGGGGAGGGGGGGGAAGCCCACTCCTCTCTTAATTTGTTAGAGCACAGTGTGTTTCTTCTTGGCCATCCACCTCTTGGCCAGCAGTCTAGAAGGTTTCATGGGGAGGCTGGAGGGAAGGGATGCTATCCAGAGGGACCTGGACAGGCTGCAGAGGTGGGCCCAAGCCAACCTCGTGAAGTTCAGCAAGACCAAGTGCAAAGTCCTGCAATATAGGCTGGGCAGTGACTGGCTTGAGAGCAATCCTGAGGAGAAAGACTTGGGGGTGCTGGTGAGACCCCACCTGGAGTAATGTGTCCATTTCTGGAGCCCCTGTTGCAAAAGGGAGATGGATGTGCTGGAAGGTGTCCAGAGAAGGACCACAAGGATGGTCAGATGGCTGGAGCACCTCTGCTATGAGGAGAGACTGAGGGAGTTGGGGGCTGTTCAGTCTGGAGAGGAGAAGGGTTTGAGGTTACCTTATTGTGGCCTTTCAGTATCTGAAGAGGGTCTACAAGAAAGCTGGGGAGGGACTTTTTAGGATGCCAGGTAGTGATAGGAATGGGCAGAATGGAACAAAACTAGAAACAGGTAGATTCAGACTGGATGTTAGGAAATTCTTCAGCAGCAGAGTGGAATGGGCTGCTCAGGGAGGTGGTCAAAGCCTCATCCCTGGAGGTGTTTAAGGCTAGGCTGCATGAGGCTCTGGACTGCCTGAACTACTGTGAGGTGTCCCTGCCCATGGCAGGGGGGTTGAAACTAGATGATCCTAGTAGTGCCTTCCAACCCTGGTTTGTTCTATGATTCTATGATCTTGTCTGATCTAAATGTCTTAAACCTGCTCTGCTCCGTGCTAGCATTTCATGGAAGAAAGGAAGCAAATATTACAAACTTACATAGAAGAATAGCCTGAGATGTTTATATTTCTCCCTTTACTTTTTAATAGGCTATAATGGGCATGGCATAGGTTTTGATGTAGAATCTTACCAGTTGGTATGTGCTCAGTCTTTGAATACCATCCTACTAATAAAAAAAACCCAAAAACCCAACAAAAAACACAATCCCCCAAACATTTTACATACAAAAATACCACAGTATTTTTCTCAGTACAAAATAAATCATTAAAGGAAAAGATTAGCCAGCATTTATGGATGATCTTCAAGGTCCCTTCCAACCTAAACCATTCTATGATTTACTTGGTTTAACTCCTCTACACTGCAGTTCCAAGATATAATTTCGAAACCATGCAACTGTATGGTCGGAAGGACCCCTTCGTGACACAGGAAGTCTTCCTTCATCTTCAGAACTTTGAGCTGAGCAAAATCACCATCTCTTAAAACTGTGGTCCATGAACACCAGAGTTCACAGCTTACTTGTGAAGACCCAGGTAAAGGTAACTAATACAAACAAGGCAAGCTTAAGGTTCATTGCCCAGGGGCTGAAACATCCCCAGCAGTATGTTCAGAAACCTGTGAACTGAGAGAAGTCACACCCAGCTGTGCAGGCAGGGAATGCTCTGTGGGTAGGTGTTCCTCCCTGAGGTGAGGTTTTCAAGTGACAGATCATCCATTAGATCATCAGGTAATCTGTGAAAACAATTAATTACCTCCCCATGGCATAACATTTTATGCCCGGATCTGGTTTGTCGCCTGAGTTTGTGTAGCTTCTGCTTCTAGCTGGTGGTTTTAGTTACATCTTGATGCTGAACTCTTCTAACCAGGACTATCTGAATTTCTTCAGGATAGCATGGACGCTGTCCTAATTACCAACTATTGATTAATAAACTCAAGAATATATTAGAAAAAGTACTTTCTAATATGAATTACATATGGTCCAGCTTTACTGCCTCACTCACTGGCTGGAATGGTTTATCCAGGCGCTTACTTTTAAGCCTCAAAATAATCCCACTGAGCCTGGCAGGCGAAGGCAGCCCTCAGCATTAAAACTAAAATCTCCAGCCCTGGCACTTTACAATTTTAAGACCCAGCAAGCTAAGTGTTTGCCAACTGCTCTCGTTCTTTTCACTTTAGCTTCTCTTGGGCATATGATGTGACTCTAGTTTTACTCATTAAAGTCTCAGATTGTGCTTGTTTGTTAACAACTGTTAGGGCAGGGGTTCTTACTCTTAATTGGCACCATCTGGAAACGAGAAGGAAATTGCTCAGGATGAAGGCAAGGGCAGGGAAGGGCCCTGCACTTTTCCACGGTTGCAAAACTTGTCCCGCTTGGAACAACCACATCTGACCTGGGAACTGGCTGGCCCTTTATTTCTGTGGGGGCTGGAGGCAGAGGGAATTTTCTTTCAAGAATAAGGCCATTGTGCACCTTGCCAGGAGAACCAGAAGAGACTCACTTAAAAGCACAAAGTTGCACAATTCGNCCAACCTTGCACCACTTGTTCAGCATTTCCTCATTTTCTGGCACTGGTTTCCATAGCTGCATGCAATCACACTCTCTCACAGATGTCATTCCGTGTTCAAAGCACTGAATGCTACAAGGCATATTAGTGTTTTTATGCTTTAGATCTATCTTTATGTAACTTCAGAGCTCATTAATATATACCATTTTGTGTGATTAAAAAAACAACAACCTGGCACACGAGAAGCTCTGAATGGGAGAATGAATTGCAAGGAAAATGGCTTTCTTCTCATTATGCAGATTTTAAGCTAGACATGAGATGGGCCCAGCGAGCCAATGGACAAGGTACAACTTCTGCCAGGTAATCATTCTCTGACTGCAGCCGAGCAGACCATGTGTCAAAAAAACAACCCTAGAAAGAGTCCAGCACTGTTTGGAATGTAAAGATTTTCACATCATGATTTCACAATAGGGGATGCAAATGAGTGAAAAAATCCCACAATGGTCCTTTAAGGCTGTTTAAAAATCTCAGGGAAAGCCATGATCTTTTGCTTTGTGGTGAGCTAAAGACGAGGCTGAGGAGCAGAGACACCAGAATGATGGGTGCACTACCAATATTGAAGAGCACAGGCCAGAAAGATGCCAATACTCTGGCTGTTGATTGAAGCACAATCACCCCAGCAGCCTGAGATGTTGACTGTAAAACTGTTGTACCACAGAAGGATTACAATTACATATGTCAGAGCAGAGTTCTTGTCTAGCTGTGAGTTGTTGGCTTTGAAGGATTGAGGTGATGAGTATCTCCGGGACCAGATCAGGTGAGGGAGGACTTTTTCTGACCATCAGTTCTGACTTTCTGCATGATAACATCAGCCTGTCGCCTGCTTGCCAAAGCACAGGCTGCTTTAGGAATGCATGGCAGAAATGATTGCCCTTTCAGGTTACATGCCTGTCCCTGACATGGCTGTCTCTCCTGCCAGGGTGCCCTGATAACCTCCCAGGAAGATCACACAGCGCAGGCTCACATCCTCACTCGTGCTGTGTCGGCTGCAGCAGTGATGAGCAGCAGGAGGAATCACGAGCTGAGCCAACCCAGGACTCAGCATCTAAAAACCCAGAGAACTGAAGGTAGGGAAACTGCTTAGTGCATTTGACAGTGATGAGAATACAAAGATGGTTCCAAGGGGCAGGAGGACATTTTCATCTAAGAAGGGGACCAGTGTGGTGTGAAACAAAAATGGCTGTTAGTGAGGTATCTGTAATGCTGTTGGCACATGTGCTTAGGCATTGGTGAGCAAAGCAGAGAACACTTCCCCTCCAGCCCTTTGAGGATTCTGTATTTCTATGGTATCCAGAAACAAAAGATACTTTGTGTTAAGATGGTTGGGAATCTGCTGTTGTTGCAGCTTGGGCAATGTCAGTAATGGAACATCTGTAGTGTATTCCATTTGATGCTCACTAAAACCTTTCAGAGCTGTCCAGGCAAACACATTTTTCCTGTCTTGCTCCTCCAGCTTGTGTTAAGGGATATGTGACTTGAGTAGCAACACTGCCACTGGCTGGCTGGAGGCTGATGGGGAGATCCACAAAGCCCACAGTGACTCTATGCTTTTCCCCAGTAGTGCTGGGCAGCTTTCTCCTTTTTCTCCTTCTTCACACTCAGAGGGATGTTCTGATTATATGCACCTATGACAGCAAATTGTGGCTAATGTGTGAAGCAAAAATCCCTGCCTGATGGCACGGGGCTCTTAGCTACTCTGCAATTACTGCCTCACTACCATTTCTGCTGGGGGTTCCTTACTCCAACACAGTACTGAGCACAGGCAATTTACTGCAGAGGTCATTAAAAAAAAAAAAATCTCATTAAATCCACACCGTTTAAGACCAGGTGTGTTCCCAGCTCCTGTTTCTGCTTGGTGTGAAGCCTTGGAGGCTGGCTGGGTGGCTGCCCAAGGGGAAAATCCCTCTCTGATGTGAAGAGCAGCAGTCACGGCGGGGAGGGGAGCTGTGTGCTCTGCAGAAGGCAGAGCAGCCAAGCTGCCGTCTGCTTTGCTCCCTGCCCTGCTGAACCAGGGGGATGTAGCTGCCTGCTGAGATTGCAGATGAGATGCAGGGAGGCTTGGAGCTAAGCAAATCTAGCCAGTATCCAGTGGCCTGAATTCAATAGTCATTTCTGTCCCAGGAACAGCAAAACCCCTGGGGACTTGGCACTCTCTCCCACAGGATGATCTGTTGAATACTCTGCAAGATGCTGGCCCAAAATCTCTCCGCAGCAGCATCAGGTACTTACAACTGCTGCTCGGAGCAGGCTGGGCCAGTTGGCAGTGGCAATGGGCATCGTGCAAATGTGCTGATGTAGCACTGACACAGGAGCTCCTGCCAGGGCCCTGCCTGCAGCAGGCTAGGCAGGCATGAGAGCTATCTTTGTGCAGTGTAATTTACTGACAGGCCCAGCTGTCCTGTCTCCTGTTTGGAGGTGGTAGAGACCCCCCCACAGAGGTGCCACAACTGTGCCAGTCAGGGTGAATCAGACTCTCCAAACAGCCACCACCCAGGAGTTCCACCTTCTCCAGCTGATGGCCTGAGCCAGGAGATGGCATCTGTGCAGCCCAGCTTGTGTCATGTGCCAACAGGCTGCGAGAGCTGTGTGAAGGGAGGAGCAGGTGCTCCATGGGCAGTCGTGAGCCTGGCTGGGGGTCACTGCTTTTGGGAAATAACTCAGGGAAAGATGGTTCATATCCCTGTGACTGGAGACTTGCTTCAGCCCAAGAGAACATAGATGTGACTACGGATGCTGAAAGAGCCCAGCAAAATCCCCATCAGTTTACTCAGTTTTCATCCAAGAAATTGAAAATGTGTGTTTAGAACTAGTTAATTTTATTCCCAAAACACCATAGCTCATCCTTTTTTCCCCCCATTTCCCCCCCTCACCTTTGTTTTCCTTTGGAATATTATGGTTTATGGGAAATATTTGATGCTGATGGAGAAACAACACAATAGTGTCAGTTACCCTAGGAGAAATATTTGTATATACAGAGAGACTTTAACCTCAAACACTCAGTTCACCTATTCATGTGTGATTTATATTGCCCCAGGCTCTGAGGCAGAGTGAACATTGACACCCTTTGATGTTGAAAGAAGCCTAGTGAGTGGCCTTTGGAGAGATTTGTGATGTCTCTATCAGCCTGTCAATAGAAAACCAGGCAGCAAAGCCAGGCCCCCTAAAGATTTCAAGGCCTCGTAGGCAGAGGGATCATGTAAGCATTTTACTTCCACTGAGTGCTTGAGAGCCTGAGCACAAGTGCTGGGCTAATTGAGGGCTTACAGGGTGCTGTTCTGTAGTCAGCATCTCACATCTCTCCAGGACCGATGAACTTTTGGCCTGGAAAAGATGCCAGTGCCAGCAGTGGGGACATTTAGCAACTGCACACCCCTGGGGTTGGAGCACTTCAGTTTCTCCTGCAGCCTAGTAGGAGTGTGATAACTCATGGCTAAAGTGGGGAGCAACCCTTGCTTACTAGAAATGGAAAACATTTTCTTGCACTTGTTGACAGGCAAATAAGCTCTACCCAAAATTTCAGCTCGTTTCTGTGGTGTCCAGCATTTAGGTTCTCCCATGGAGCCAAATGGTGCCAAAATAGTTAAAAATGAGTAGGTTTGACATCTCAGATAGGAAAGGACAAGACTGCAAGAACAAAACCCCAAGGCACCATCAGCATATTCTGCACTGCACATCCCTTGCATGGGAACAGCCTGTGTACCAAGGCTAGCCATGGGAAGCAGGTGGCAAGAGGGAACAGGAACTGCTGCTCCTTGTTAGTTGAATTCCCAGGCAGTGTGTTGAGTAACACTTTGGAAGATAGGATTAAAATTCAATACAATGCTGATAGATTGGGGAAATGGCTTAAAAACAGTAACATGATACATTAAAGACAGCTGTGTAGAATGGTTTACATAGAATTAGGGACTGCTGGCTAGGCACAGCGGGATCTGAGGATTACTGGGATTATAAACTGGAGATGCATCTGAAATATGCTACTGCAAACACTAACAGAAGACAAGTGCTCTATACTTGTATTGAGGCTGAGAGCTCATCTGAGTCAGGTGTGTCCAGAGCTTGCAGCTCCACAGGAGAGGCACGGAAAATGTCCAAGGACTTGGAGACTAAGAGCAAGGGGCAGCTTGGTAAAGGCTAAGGCAATGCTTGTGAGGGAGAAGCTGAATCTGCTTCCTGGTTGTTGAGCCACAAGAAGTGAAGCTGCAGGTAACTCATCAGCAGAAGAGGAGAATGGGCAAGGACCCCAGTGAACAACTGTCACTAAATGCCTTACTCTGATCATGTGCCAGGGGAGGTATAGGCTGGATATTACGAGGAAGTTCTTGACAGAGAGAGTGATTGGCATTGGAATGGGCTGCCCAGGGAGATGGTGGAGTTGCCACTCCTGGAGGTGTTCAAGGAAAGACCAGATGGGGCACTTAGTGCCATTGGATAGGGCTGGGTAATAGGTTGGACTGGATGATCTTGGAGGTCTCTTCCAGCCTAGCTGATTCTACAATTCTATTATTCTATGTCTGCTGATGGAGACAAGAAGGTTGGTTTTTTTTTTTTTGTTTGTTTGTTTGTTTGGTTGGTTGGTTGGTTTGGGGTTTTTTTTGCCAAATTCTGTTGCAGGACAGAAATGTGGCAATAAATGTCTTTGCTGCTCTGGCTGTAGCACTGAAAAATGTCACACCTGTAGCATTAGCGATGCCATATATTGTCCTTAACTGGCTCTTGTCCCTTTGGAATGTCAACATCAGCATCATCCTTCCCTTTCTCTTCCCATGTGCCCTTCAAGTGTAAAGACTGTAAAGTCACTGCCTTAGAGGTTGTGAACAGGATATCTGAGGCAGGAGGGCAGATATCTGCAAATTTGCCGCAGTGGGAAAGTGGAGAATAATTGTGGGTTCTGATTTTCCAGGGAGCCTCTGTGGGGAACTAATAGTCTAGACTTGTCCTTTTTGAGGCCTAATTATGTCTTTCTGTCAAACTATAAAAACAGGAGTCAGTAGCATCACAAGGGAAAATGAAAGCTATTGGCCTGTGTTCTGCATTTAATAGGATGTCAGAATCTAAAGCACAGTCTGACTGGTTTTTGACTGAGGTTAGGAAAGAAAATGCAACTAATTAGGCAGTTTCTGAGTATCCCTCTCTGTCTATTAGCTGTAGACTTGTAAATTGGAGCATATGGTGAGTCCCAAACTCTCCAATCAGTGCTGCTGTCTGGGTGGGAGGGATCTTGTCTGCTGATGGAATCCAGGCTCCACTTGAGCAGTGTCAGAGGGGACATTTCCCTGGGAAATGCCTTCTGCTGTTGTGCCTATCTCTGGTTAAGGAGATGGAGAAGCAGAGCTGGGTTTGAGGTGTATGGAGGTGCAGCTGGAGAGAAGCAGAGTGCTCCACGGAAAGTGGTCACAACTTAGTGTTTTACAGCTTGCCTTGAGGAGTGACTGCCAAAGTCTTTGAGAATGAAGGTACATTTGGAAAGGTCCTTGTGTATGACATTTTCTTTGGGTATCATGGTCCTTGAATCAAAGTGCCACATAGTGGTCTCCAACATATATAAAGAAGTCTAGGAGACTGAATTCAACCCAAAATACTCTGGACATCTTATGTGTGAGCTAAAGCAGTTGGTCTCAACGTTTTTCTAGCCAAGCTGCTCTTTCATGTCCTGCTTTTCCACCTGCACCCAAGTTCTGATCATTAATTCTGCTTCCAGATTCCTAGAGCTTCCTCTTCCTTGTGTGCAGCCCTTTGTAGGCAAGCAGCAGAGGATGCCACGATCATGTACCTCTAGAAAACCTCAGACAACAAGAGGTCATGGCCTATATTTAAATGACTACTGCATTAATTACACTTTAGAGTCTGCCCTGTCAGGGAATGTTAGATGACATCCCAGTGCCTCTTCCTCTATCCTTTGGAAGTTGGTTTGAGTTTTATTCATGTTGAAACCATTTCTTGGAGAGAACTGCAGCACTTACAAGTTCCTTTTACCTTTCCCTTGTCAGCTGCCCTCATTCTGAACCAATGCTACGCTCAGCTGGCTCCTCATGTTTTACAGATGAACTGAAATAAAAGTGGAATTTGTCCCACTGTGAGAGAAAGGAAGAGGGAAAAAAATAACTGTCTACAAGATTTTTCATGCAAGTCCCACATCCTTAGTTTTGCCCTCTTTTTGACACAGAAATGTGATTGTCTTCTGCTTAGCCATTCTGGGGTGCCTTTCTGGTTTTTGTTCTTCTCTTCTGACTCGACTGTGGTTAGTCAGGAAACTGCCAACTTTGCTTCACAGTCAAAACTAAACACTGCAATTCAAATTCAGAGGACATCAATGTGCAGGGAAAAAAGTGTGGCCTCAAAATGGTGATTTTTTAAATCTTAAATGTGACTTCTGCGGGGTCTTGCAGAGAGATTTGAGTCAGGAAGGCAGAGTCAATGAGTCCATAAGACTGGAAGGTCTTTCTAGGAGTCAGACTGAAAAGAAAGAGAAAGGATGGAATAGAGTGTAAAAGGAGAACTACTTACATAACCCCAGGTTGCTTAGGAAGCATAGAGAAACTAGAGCACCTGGATCTCCTTGGTGACTGCCAAAATACTCTATGACATCACCTCAGCACTCAAAAGGAGATTTATAGTTGTATTTTCCAATAACTGCACACTGATTTCACCCACAAGTAACAGTTTCTGCAGACACAGCTAACCTCAGCTGTAAAGTCTCTCTTTTCCCAGGCTGTAGCTGGAAAACAGACTCAAAGCAGCTTGGGACCAGTATTGGAAGCAGAAGACAGCTGCTCACTAGAAAATCTTGTCTAGGCAGAGGTCTCTAGCTTTGCATGAAGGTGTCTAATTTTGATGGACCTGCAGATGACATAGATCAACATCCACCATGGCAGTGGCATGGAAAAGAAAGGGACTTGCCCATGACTTGGAAACGTCTGTAGCCTTGGGTCTTTCCTGTATTCCCAGTTTTAGACCAATCCCACTAAAAGTGAAGGTGGTAAAACTGTGGCTTTTCTCCGGATTATTCCCAGTGGCCAGCAGCTTTCTTAGGAAAAGATCTGGGCAGAAAACAATGGTTTCATTTTGGTGTAACCCTAGGGTACATCCATGAAGGTGGATCACACACTGCCAAGTCCTCCAGTGCAGGCAGGGACTGGTCATGGGCTGCTTTCCAGGACCCTTGAACACAAGCTTCTCAAGCTTATTTAGATAAGGCTTCTAGCTGTATTTTTAGGAAAGCCTTTGAGAATGGTCTTAACCTAAATGTTCATTTAAGTCTTACTGAATCTTAGTAGAGGTGGATTTAAACATGTCCTTAAATAATTTCCTGATTGCAAGCTGCAGCCCTCAGTGGGGTGTTGGTTTAGGGATGATAGCCCTCTCCCAGCGTGAGTAGTGTGTGAGTTAGGCAATGTAGGAAGAATGAAGTGATAAATGACTGCTCTGAGAGGATGGTCAGTGTGCTTGTTGTCTCCCCTCACCAGGTCCTACCCCCTGCAAATGTTCATCAGTGTTTCTGCAATCAGCACAGAAACCTTCCTGACTGCCCCACGTTTAGTGCAGCTTGTAAGGAGCTACTGAAAGGGCATAGCTGAGCACCAAGGCAGGGGTCATTTCAAAGTTATGACCTTGAGCAAGGCAGTCACAAACTGTGACTAAAATACAGGCTGCTTACAAAGAGAGAGGGGAATTAATGACCATACAGCTCAAATTTAACATAAAAAGTTATAAAACTGGAAATATGGAGGTAGGAGGGTCTGGGGTTTTGCCCCTCTGTTTTCATGTGAACAGCTTGGAGGTTTGGAAGGGACATGCTGCTCAAATAAAGGATTACTTTTGCCTTTTAATCTGCAACATAAAGATGACATAAAATTTACCCCTGTGAGCTGCCATTTAAATGAATCCAAGTCAAATAACGCACAGGGAGCAACAAAGCAACCCAGCCTGCTCTGCTCTGCTCTGCTCTGCAATACAGTGTTTAATCTGTGCCTAAAAATCCCAGGAACTGAAAAAAAAAAAAAAAAAGAAAAAAAAGCCAGGGCCCTTTCACAGTACATCCCCATGCAAGCCTCCCTCCTGCAACAAATGATATATTTTTTGGAGGGCGGGTAGGGGGATGTACAGGGAGGGGGAAAAAAAAGGTCGTCAAATCCGTGTTAGATGATGGCACAGATTCCTCAGCTACCAAACCCAAGGGCCGAGCAGAACAAAGAGATTTGCATTCTAAGTGATGCAAAGCAGCCAGCAGTGTTTTAATGTTGTGTTTGCTCTGTGATGTCTTCATCAGGCGCTCAAAGGCAGCGGCTCTGGCAGCCGCGGGTCCCCATGAGCCTGTCAAACTCCGTTTCCATGGTTTTCCTTCAGGCAGCACCATCGGCAGACAGCATGGAAACGGACCCCTGCAACCTGTTTTGAACAGTGCCTCTGATGTAGGGCCCCAGAGCGGGCATCAAACTAGCAACAAGCAGCAAGAAAATAACAATTTTGCTTTTCACAGGTGTCAGAGCGGCAAACAAAAGGCTGTTTATGAAAGATGCAACATCCCCTTTTTTGTTGGTGTTGGCAGTTTAAAGTCAGCTGGGCAAGCAGGAGAGTTGAGGAGGTTTTGGAGGGGATGTGCTGTGAGAAAGGGAGCTCGTCTTGAGGAATTCAAAGTGTTTCCTCTTTAATCCTTTAGCGTCACTAACCAGGGCCTTCCCAGCACCAAACTAATAGCTACTAACAAGGTCTCAATTATATTCCATTTGAATCAAACAATCACAGAGGTGTTTTTTTTTTTTTCCCCCCAGAAGGCATAAGGGTCTCACTCTTCCCTCAGCTTTGCAGAGCCTTCATTCATTTAACAAAAAAGTTCAGGACATTTAGAGCATTTGAAGCCATATTTAAGCACCAATACTGAATGTTCAAGAGGTGAGAAAGATGGGTCCGTGGTCTTTTGCTGCCATGGCTGCCCATGTGCAGTGACAACATGGAAACACAGCATGTGCTAAAAGAGCAGAAGTCAGGAGAGCTGGCAGCCAGACCAGCTGGACCAGGGAATTTCTGAACCACACTGGTTAGGGAACTTCACCTTTTGGTGCATTGGTTTCACCGTGTGTGGAATTTGAACAATGATTTATTTCTTCTCTAGTGAGGGACGTGGAGTTTTATGCCTCAACATGATACCAAGCTCATGATTATCCTTGTGGTTATAATGACACTAGTAGCTGGAGCCAGCACAATTCCCTCAAGGAACAGTTTTCCATTAAAGAAAATTGATGGGTCAGATGCTGACCAAGTTATGAGAGAATCTGCTTTTTCCTACCGATTAGCCAACTTTGTCACAGCTGCTCAGGGAGGTGCTGGGAGCCACCAGCCTCATTGGCTCCTGTTTCCTTTGCAGTGCATCTGCCAAGCCAGGGAGAAGCCAGGAGTTGGGAAGCTTTGGGAACATTGGATACCAAGCTGCCTTTTTTTCTTCTGTAGTGGAAAGACTCGAGTAGACATTTGGTTTTATGAGACTATTGGCTTCTGTTCAGGTGGTCAGCTGGGACCTTACAACATGAGATTTTCATGCTCATCAGGGTCTCCCCCAGCAAGGTTTTTTTTTTCACCCATCTGTATGTTGGAAGTCAGTGAACTGTGAGGACAGCAGTGGTTTTTCAGAGGCTTTGAGGTTCCAGTCTTCTCTTTACCTTTCTAAAAGGAAGCTACAACCTTGTGTTCCAGCCCCTGATTTCATGCTTCCCACTGCCTCAAAGACAGTCTCTTGTCTGTAGTGCAAAAGGTTAAAATCCTTATGGTTTTGTTCCAAAGGAGAGTGGAAGCCAATGGAATAAATAGCTGAGTCGCATGCAGAGCAGATGCATATTTCTGTAGGTCTCAACCTGAAGCACTTGGGTTCATTGTGATGGTTCGGGAGTTACCTACCCCCTTGCACATTTGAATTCACCCAGACTGGACTTAGCTGCTGGAAGTTAAGGAATGAAGCTTTATATTTACAGCTTAGCACAACAGACAAGCAGATATTTACAATACATTACAAATATTTACAGCTATATACAGTAAAAAGGTAATACAGAAATACAATACCCCTCCCAGAGATCAGAGTTCCCAAGAAGGGCTCCCAACCACCCTCCCACCTGCCCCTTACCTCCCAGTCTTATCCCAGAATCTGCCTTACATGCAAGGTAAACAGGGAAAATTGGCAAGGGGGGTTAGAAGCAGAATTGATTAGTTGGGTTACACAGATCCAGCTAGAAGCCAAGGAGAGGGAGAGACAAACAACCCAGAGCTCAGACCAGAGTGACTCTGTCTTGTCTATGTCTGTGTCCTTGCTTTTGTACATCTCAGTAAACCTATGAATGAAGTAGATATCACCATTGTTTTTCCTTTCACAGCCTATAATCTTTCTCATTAAAATATTCCAGTTAGCCTCAAACCAGCACATTCATGGCTTGACTGAAGTTATCCAAAGTACATTCAGTAAAATGCCACTTCTGCCTTCACAAAACTCACCTCCTACATTTCTAGATGCTTCCAGGGTAGACTGATCTAGTACTTTGCCTATAATTAGGTGGCTAGTTACTTATTTCAAGAGGCTGTGTATGAAGCAGGTGGAAGTCACTAGGTGTGTTCACAGATGCTGGCAGGGAGCAGATACAGGTGGTGCAGCTCTGCAACTGAAGTCTACCCTGACCCTGTGTTTCAATTATAGAAGGCTTTCAAAGTGGTTATGGCATATTGTTATGTCAATAGCCCCCAGTTTATATCCTGAGCATGGCATTCTGTGGTATGGAATATCCCTTTAGCTAGCTTGGGTCAGCTGTCCTGACCGTGCTCACTCTCTGCTTCTTGTGCATCTGCACACCAATAAAACACGGGACTTTGAGAAGTGCTTGATATCCTAGCAACAGCTAAAAACATCAGTTTATTGTCAAAATCCTTTTCATAACATCTCCCATACTGAATCCAAAACATGGTGCTATTCGAGTTACTAAGAAGGAAAATTATCCCAGCCAAACCCTGGGCAAGTTACTGTTGCTGCTGCTGTTGTTATTGTTTCAGACTTTAATTGATCTGTTAAATAAATCCAGAGCATTTGCAAATTTAATACCATGTCTATTTACAACACTGATTAGCACTAGAACAAGGCCAGGTACATCCATACTCACAGCCTAGGCAAAGTATTAATGGATCTCAGTATTGCTAACCTCTGTGTACAAGGTTTCCCATGTCCTAGGAATAATTAAAGTCCTTTTCCACTAGAAGAAACAGCACATATGCTGTCAGTGCATTACTGTGCAGTGCAGAATTTGCTCTTTCTCAAGAGCAAACTGTAGAGCAGAGCAAGTGTTCAATGAAACAAGCAGTGGCTGGCATGAAGGGACAGGGTGAGCAAGCTACAAACTCTAGCAGAGATTTCTTTTGATCAGAGGAACTGCTCGTGACTTTTGTTCAGTGTCTCATGATGAAAAAAAAGAAATCCTCTGGTGGAAATAAAAAAGTGCTCCTGTGTCACAGCAGAGTCAGAAGCTGGCAGCCATAGTGCCTGGACAGTCTTTTTAATGAACACTTGTGTTTGCAGGGCATTGCAGGATCATACAGAATGTGGCTTTCTATTGTTTCCCAGTTTTGCAAATAGCTGTAAGTGGTGTGGGTTAGAGCAAACTAGCAGGCAAAGCAGAACTGGCCTCATCCAAGAATGGTTTGGAGCCACACTCCTGTAAAGGAGATGTGTCTGAGGAATTACTGGAGGGAATTTGGAACAGTTGCTTTTAAACGGAGGGCTTTTGAAAAAGAAATCTCATCTTCTCTGTGTAGCTGCACTGTTATTTATGGTGGGGACTGAGCTGGAGGGAGGGAGGGGTGCTTAGGAGGTGCTAACCTTGTATTCTCTGCATTGCTTTGTGAAGTCAGTTCTGTAATCAGGAGATTTACAGATGTATTTATTTTTGAATAAGAATATTTTGTTCTGTTTGGATTAAACCTGTTCAGATTGGATTTGCCACCTGTGTGGGAAGGGTCTGAGGGCTGCGCTCAGACTGATACTGAGAAACAGGCTGCCAAGTGTAGGAGACAGCCTTACCCAGCCAGACACTGCCTGCCCCAGCAGAGTAAGACTACCTGTGGAGGACAAAAACATTGCTGTTCTGGAATGAGATTATGCACAGTTACCTCAAGAGTTGGGCAGGGAGAAGAGTGTTAACATTGTGTGCTGGGAGCCAGATGCAGCACCCTTGATCACCAGATAAATTACTCTGTAGGATCTCCCTCTTGTGGGTGTATTCCCATTCTTATGCTTTGGTTTAGCAGCACAGTCTCATCATTACTGTTTTATCTGCTATTCTTACAGTTGCAGCATTACCCTGCCAGTAAGAAGTCTTTCTAGTTTGTCAGATTTATATTAGTCTTTGGACTTGTGGTTGGGAAAGGTGAAATAAAAAAAATAAAAAAGAAGTTAGCAACAGCACAGTGTGCATGAGGTACCCTGAGCAGATAAAACACACTGGATGACACATTCAGGGTGAAACAGAGGTGGGAAAAAGTAATTTTATCTCAGCATTTGCTTTGGCTGACTTCTCAGTCGCCAACATATTAATGGCTCTTCCCCTAGCAACTACAGAGCTTCCAACATGCAACTATTCTTTGGTCATAAAGACAAAAAATAGAGTTTGCCAGAACAGTGCTACCCCATTCTGGGCTGCTGACAACAGTCCCAGACTGTCCATATGCTCTGCTGCACTCAGAAGTGGTAAAGCAACATTTTTGCTCCTGCTGGTGCTGGTGGTGTCCCTGTGGTTGTTATTGTTTTCATCCAGACCTTCTCCTCTTCCCTGGAGCTCCTGCCTGTTTTGTTTCAGGCTGTACCAAGAGCAATGTCACAGCTCCTGAGTGCTGGGGAGAGCGAACAGATGTAGCTGTTGTCGCTTCCCTGCGAGCTGGTGGCACAGCCTGGCTCACTTATTCCTAGAAATGGCTCATGCAGGATCATCTCGGAGTGGTTTAGAGTGAAAAGGGACACGGAGGTGCACCCACAGGGCAGGTCTGAGTGGAGGTGGATGACTGGCCTGTGTCTGCAGGGAGGAACAGGACCTGTGTCCTGGTAGGGTATAAAT
The DNA here is from genome assembly GCA_013396835.1 of Psilopogon haemacephalus. NCBI lineage: Eukaryota > Metazoa > Chordata > Aves > Piciformes > Megalaimidae > Psilopogon > Psilopogon haemacephalus. The sequence continues at coordinate 658,770 of VWZI01021435.1, read as the reverse complement.
CCTGCCCAAATTAGTTCAAACTCCTGATCTTTCCTCCTCCTGTAGCAAGGTCCGGGAGTGGCAGGATTGAGAAGACAGTGGGGGTTTGAACGACGAAAGCCCCGTGGCACACGAACGAGTCAGGTGTCTTGTGCTGTCCCTCAAAGCCTGGACCCCTGAGCGCAGGACTTTGAATTCACTGGCCAAAACACTGGGCAATAATGCCTATTGGCCAGTGTCACCCTTCCAAACAGTCTATTTAAGGAGGGTGATTTAGAGCCCTTGTTCGCTTTTTCTGCTGCCTTGGGTTGGGTCCGGAGATGCATTTGCACCTCTTTCACAGCGGCCACGTGGTTTGCAGCATGCATGGCAGCCTGCGGCACAGCGGCGAGGCAAACTCTTTCTCCTCCTCGCCTCGGGAACTCTGTACCTATCGCGTCCGTGAGCATTAGGCGAGGTTAGGATTTTCCCCTGTTTTCCAAGTTTTGACTGTTCAAACTGTTTGATTCAGTGTTTATAAATAATCTTTGTGCAACAACCTCTTACCGACCGAACATCCAAAGAATCTCAGGGAATTTTCACTGAAATATCGATTATTAATAAAAAAAAAATATTCATAACCTCTTATTAATAATCGCAACAATCTGCCACCTTTGGGTCTATGAATAGTTTCTTCTGATGGGTTGTGTGTAATCAATGAGATTGGGAATGAGGAAGGAGGTGGCAAAGGACTAGTGGGTTCCTGACAGCTGTAGGGGATACAAAAGCACTTCTCAACTCCTACCCTGGAAGAATTCAGGGCCCTGAAGGGTTTGGTAGAGACTGACTAAAACTCTCTCAGTGAGTGCCATGGGATTTAGGTTCCCTCTGCAAATAGGCAGAGCGTGGGGTGCTAGATGAGAACCCCCACACATTGCCCATGAAAAGGGTGTTTCCTTCAGATTGTAATTCATGATTGTAATTCTGTCTATGCTGCATTTTTGAAGGGGTCATCCCATTTTGTTCTCCATCTCTCAGCTGGACATGTCCATAGTGCTCAAATCTATCCAGAATCTAATCACAGCATGGACCACATGACTGAAGAAAAGACACAGAACAAGGTAAACGGTGGCTACCTGGCCTCACATCTGCTTAAGCTGACTGTGAAACTGCACCCTTGATTGGCATCATCTCATTCCTGTGTTTAACTCTGTATTAAGCATTCTGATTTCTTACAGCCTTTGGCACAAATCTTTGCTGTTTTATCGACCTGGTGGTTCCTGTTGCAGTGGACAAGCTCAGTCAGGTCACTGGTAAAGCTGATGGTATAGCAAAACACTAGTTTCTACCCTTAGCCATTAACAGTAGAGGGAGAAATTAATTATTCTGATTCCTTTCCATGAAAGAAGTGTGGACAAAATACTAGGTTCTTTCCACTATTAAATTCATTGTCTTCCCAAACTCAGTGTTATCACAGCTTGCTGTGCTTTCAGAGGAGGACATTCTATGCTACATGCCCTCTGTAGGGTAAGGATTTCTGTGGTTATCTGCATGCTCACTGCCAAGGCAGATAAGAGACTTTATTCTCTACATTATCACTATTTTTCTCCTCCCCAGGAGCCAGTCTGACTCTAAAAAGAGGGGTAAATATTTGAGCTTGTTTTGCAAACCTGAAGTGAGCTCCGTTTTTTTTTACTATATATTTGTACCCACTGAAATAATCAGCTTCCAGAGTTGTTTTTAGTTTTTTTTTGTTGTTGTTGTTTTGTTTTTTTTTTTCCCCAGATTCGTGGGCTAAAAACTGCCCTTTTGCTAATATTCACTTGCTCTGTTCATTATTCTGTGCTAGACTCTTCCCTCCCCGATTGCATGTTATCACCTTCAATGGAACAGCTGTGTCATTGCTAAAGGGTGTTAATCTTCTCCTATCTAACACCTTATTGACAGCTAGAGTCAGAGAGGCCCCCAGTCTTTTCTGACTTGGGTGACTTCTCAAAATAGTCCTTTTCTAGCTTCCTTTTAATTTTGTACCAGTCCTACTGTAGTCTGACCCAGAGAGGTAGCCACAGCCTAGCACAGCCCCTCCTGGGCTGTGTCCGGGTTTGGAGTCTTCTGCCTTTAATCAGGTCTAGCGATTAAAACCAGGAGAATCCTCCCTAACAATGCCAAGGGACAATAAAGCCACAGCTAATAAGCACAACACCTATGGCACACTAGAGCCCAGAATAGAAACTCCTCCAGCAGGTGGGACAGCTGGCTTGAATTTTCATGTAGTGGTTGTGGCTTCCAGTGAGACAAGAGCAGTGCTGACAGTGACAGATCCCCCATTGCATTGTGCTGCTGAACAGATCCAGCCACTTCAGCACATACAGTTCATTTTTCCTGAGAGTTTAGTAATGGCTTAGAATTAGTCTAGAATTTCCTTTTTTTGTGAACTCCCTTTGCATGCCAGCATTCTAGACTGCCCTGCAGTTTGCAAGGTCACCTTGACTTTTTTTCTGGACTGTGGAGTTGCCCTGACTCTGGAAGTATCTGGGGCAAATTTGTGTGCTGAGCTTCCCTTTATGCAGCTGCCTTAGAAGAGACAGCACAGCAGTGCACATCTCAGTCAGAGTTTCTGCCATCCCTCATGAATGCTGGGTCCATTGTGATTTTTCAATAGAGGAGCAACAGGAAGCACCCTTCTTTTTAGTCTTGACTGTTAAATAAATGTGGATATTCAGAGTTATCCAGCCCCACAACAAATTGCCTTTTCCTCTGCAGTAGATGGTAAAAGACTGAAACCACCAGCCCACTGAAGGCTGATTTTGCTTTATAGAGGTCTTCCCGTGGGTGATACAACAAACCTCAAGCAGCAGGTCCTAATAGGAGACATTAAGCAGTTAATCAGCACCACTTGGCTTCCACTTGGAGTCACTGTAGCAGAGTGGTGACCATCAGAAGTGGTACCTGAACAACCCACTGCTTCATTTCCCACCAAGCCTAAACATTTCTGACAGTGGAAAGCATTTACCAATGGACTGCTGAGCAGATCAAGATGGATACAGTTCTCTTGTTGTCTGGATTAGGAGGTAGGTCCAGGAAAAGGAGACAAATGGGGTCATAAAAGAACTGTAACATTTATTTTATAAATGATTTACTCATCCTACCTCTCTAGTAGTTAAAAAGGCAGCCAAGGGCAACATAGTAGTGTGAATAGAGAACTGAGTAGTGGAAATACAGGGGCTTTTGCAGGACTCCAGCTGAAGACCCATTCAGTATAATTGCAGTTATCTAATAAGGCTATGATTATTACATTTATTAGACTGGTCAAAAGTGGGGCAATACTAATGAGCAATCTGTGCCGGGCATGGTGTCACCTAACAGCCAGTGACCAAGTGCTCACTTGGTGATAAGCTAGATCCTACTCTGAAGGTGTATGTGCTGGCTATGACTGTCAGTTGCCTTCAGACTTGGCTCTCACAAATACTGTATTCCCCTTCAGGGATACCACCTGTGGGGCTGCAATTCCAAATATCCTGCTGCATCTCCAAAGCTGTCAGCAGATTTCTTTTGGGCATGAACTGGGCCAGTGACATTTTCAGATAGGTGTGGCCAGGTGTAGGTGTTAAAAGAAGTAGGCGAATGAGGAGTGTTGTTAATGAAAGAAACATGGACCCCTGAGGAAAACAGGAACATCAGGTTATGTGGCCACCAGCTGGTTCCTTATCAATAAGTGATGTAGGAGAAGGCAAAGTTGTATTAACACGTGCTGGGAGGCTGCTTCCACATGGAGAGGCACCACACTTGGTATAATAACTTGGTCTCAATATTCTAGAGCCCACATCAGTGCAGAAAATGTCAGACACCCAATTGTTTTTTGTTTTGTTTTTTTTTTCCCCTTCAGTTTTGTTTTTCACATCACACAGAAATAATCTACTCAGCTGAACAGCCTTAGCTGACTCCTACCGCATGAACCCTGGGCTGTGGGGAGCTGAGCTGCAGGATCAGGACTTCATTCAAGTCTGTTCTCTCTCACTGGCCATGTGCACTTGCCCTGAGATAGTTTGATGTAGTCATAAATTACAAACGAATCTTTTTTTTTTTTTTTCCCATCTCATGAGAGGGGGAAAAAACCCATCAAAAACTGGCTGAATATTTGATCTGACGTAAAACGAAAGAAAAACGCGCTCAGCCTAGTAATAAGTGTGCTTCGGGATGTCAGCTTTGTTCTCTCTGACCGTGCTCTGCGCCCAGAACTCACAGCCAGACAGCTAAGAGAAGTCTGAATATTATTTAAAGGGTTGGTAGGGTCACTGTGGCCTGAGCCTCTCGGGTGTGCATTGATGTGGCTGGCACAGCAGCAGCCTGCGCTCCCTGCCGCCTGCGCTCGCTGCACATTCGTGTAGAGCGATGCCATCCAGTGGTTGCTCACATTCATCACAGAGCCAAGGGCTCCTTCCCGAGGGACATCAAGCGAGCCAAAACGGTTCTGCTCTTGTTCCCAGATAAGGCATGTCTCTGATATTAAAAGGCTGTGACAGTGGCCAGCTTGCTCGTTTGCCTCCAGCTTCTTTGGTTTTTGGTTGTTTTGTTGGTTTTTTTTTTTTTTTCCATGTAAAACCCAGGTGTGTTTTAAGTAGCAAGCACTTGAAAATGGTTAATAGACATTTGGTAGAAAGAATATTTTATGTATGCAGTCCAAATGCACAAATTTCTGGGAGAGGAGTGGTTACATGGAAAACTATGCTGATTTTTTTGAGACAAGAATGCAGCCTGTGAATGAAAGTGTTGCTCTCTGAAGCCTAGAACATACTGGGTGCACTATCTGCGACAATTTTCCCAAGGTAAAGGATAAATGAGGGTTGTGCTGTGCAGAAACTTTCTCCATCAATGTCACATTTTAAGGAGCCCCAGTACTGCCAGCTACCCAAGAGCTGGATAGTTTGGGAGAGGGTAATTAAACCTGTCTGGCCCCATCCTCTCTTTTGGTGCCTTCTGCTATCACCAGGCAGTGGTACAGGCCAGTGTCCCGGAGTGACTAAATTTGGCTGTCATCTTCTTTTTTGGCTGTTGCACTCTTTAAGTCAGACACAGCTGCACGTCTGCAGGTGTGGGTTCTGTATCACACCAAATACCACAACAAGAAGGCGTCTGCCCTTTGCAGCTGGGCAGATGTACCCAGTGGGCCTGACCCTTCCTTACACTCCGTGGGTCCCTTGCAGGCTGCTGCCCAGCCGGGTTGTGCGGTGCTGAGTGTCAGCCTGCCGCCGTGCTCCAGGTGCTGCCGCTCCTGCTTGGTGGTACAAATTCCAATCAGGCGCAACAAAGCCCACCGGGTGCTGCTGACAACAGGTGTCTCATTAAACATCTCTCAACCTTACAGGCATTCACATTTTCAAGAACCAAACTCACACTCAATCACAGCTTAATCACAGCCAAACTCTATTAACAAGTCATACTAATTACCAACTTCTAACAATTTCTCAGGTTCAGAGGCAAAATATCCTTCCTTTTTAGATGAAACCAGACTGGTGATATTCCAACTCTGGCCATAATTAGGTCCTTTTTAAACAAAGCAAAATGGAAATAAAAAATCCAGACGGATCCCTTTGTGATAGCAGTCCTGAAAGTACAGTTGTACGATGAGATGTTTTGTTTGTTTTAATTTTGTATCTGCTATGTTGCCCACAAGGGTCCAATTAGCTTGTTACAGATGCTTGTATCAGTTTTATCCACTTGTCTCCTTTTTATTTTTTTTGTAAGAGGGGTAACTTGTAGCACAGATTGCTGGCCTGCAGGCATCCAGAGATCAACAACCAGCTTTCTGTGATACCAAGCCCCCTGTGAAACAGGCAGTTCTTACCCACAGCATTCATAATGCAAAGGGTAAAACGAACAGAGGGGAGGGAGGAGCTTGCGCTGGATTTTGGATTATTGCAGAATAATCTGGTGTGTTCAGAAGTGGCCTGAAGATGGCAATTCTGCCATGGCTAAGAAGAACACTGGCAAACTCTGGTTTCCACACCTTGGAAACGAAAACACAGGTGTTATTTTTACTAGCGCTGAGCGCTGCCTTGCGACAAAACTAAAAGCTCTGAAGATGAGGCTTTGAATTGTACTTGTCACTATTTATTCTCGTCCCCTGGTATATTTAACACATGTGTAATTCCGTGTTAACCTGGGTGCTTCCTTCCTTTGTCTGCCTGTATTGAGTGCCCGAGCACTTGAGAACTCACTTGTGTAATCGATAGGCTTACAAAAGGGTACATATAAATAACATGAAGAATCTGACTTGAACTGACAGTGGGGGTATGGCAGCGAGGGCTAATGCCTCATCCTTAAGCTGCTGCTGGAGAGGAGAAAACCCCCACACATAACAGACTCAGTGAACGTAAGATTTCCTAGTGATTTCTGAACAGTGTGGTTCAAGGCAAAAACCCTCCTCTGAGTACCTGCTCTGCAAAATCCAGGAGCTAGTTGTTTACCCGTTCTTTGGTTTAATTGCTGTTTGCTTTTCCTTTCCTTAATTTTAAAAGAGAATTAACATTTCTCCTGGAAGATTATAATGATGCAGCTCAGCAGAGACTCACTAACTCGAGCCTTGGTATCACCAATTATTTTTACCTCCAGCACAGGCAGTTTTGTTTCTTCAGTGAGGCACAGCAGGATGAAATCAGGATAGCTGAAGTTTCTGGGAGAATGTTGCATTTCCTGGGGTGGGTTGGTGTGATCGAGATTCCAGTTTATCTTGTTGTGAGGGTCGTTATGTGATGTGGCAGCTCTGGAGCTGCAGGCACCTGAAAGCAGCTGCAGGGAGGAGCAGGGGTGGCACCCAGCCTTGGAGAAAAAAGGGACAAACCTATCCCGGCACAGTCCCATGAGCTCCATCCTTCCTTGCTCACACTGCTGGAGACCAGCTGTGGCCTCAATGTGATGAAGAATGACACAATGGCATAATGGTAATATAATCAGTCCCAAAATTACTGTTACCTGGCAAGAGCAGAAGGGTTGGATTTAAGGATGGGTGTTCCAGACTTCGTCTTGCAAGGGTACAACTCTCTTTCCTGATGCTTCCATCTCCTCTGTTCTGACTGGGTACGATGATGTGATGACCTGCCAGAGGATGGAACACAGGACACAGTGAATCACAACAATGCAAAGCAAATCCTTTTCTGCAGCTTTCAAGGCTGAAGATGGATCAGGCCAGTGTTTCCCTGCTTGCTAGAGTCCCACATGAGCTGGCAGCAGCTTCCCAAGTGTAGTTCAGCAAGGAGATGTGGCAGAGTTAAGTAAAGCTACATCTGAGTGCAGGGAAGTCTTGGCCCACCTGATGGTATAAGTGAGCCTCTTGCCTTTACTGCTGCAGCAACAGGTGACACCTCTGATGTTGGCACTCTTGTTTCTACAACCGAGTAGATGTGCTTGGAGTGGCCATGCTGCCAGTGACAACTGGCATCTCATGCCAATGAAGGTGAGTTTCTGAGACTCTGGAACAAGAAGAGGTAGAAGATTATTTCTTTTTGGGAAAATGCTTCTTGTCAGTCTAAGGTCCATTCCTGCTTGAGTAGCAGAAGGAAGAGAAGAAAAGTCTTTGTTCAGGCCTGTAGTAAGGCAGTACAGGAGATGAGCTATCCACATCCAATGGAATAAGCAGGAATGGAATTCATGCAGTGTTTGGTCAGGGGAAAATGGAGACTTTGTCTAGCCATCATCTCATTCCTCATCATAAGAGGCTGTTTTAGACCAGAGCAGTGTACTCTTTTTCCTGGATTTTGCCAGATGAAATTTGGAAGAAGAGCCTAGCAGGTGCTGACACAGGCTCCAGAGGCTCATTCTGGTTCCAGTGTTCCTTGAGTGTACAAGCCCAGGGCCCAAATGATCTGGTTTCTTTGGGGAGTATACTATGCATGAACAGCAGCAACCCTTCACAGGTGTGTTATTTTCTTGGGTATGTGAATTTCTTTCTTCTTCACAGATTTTTACTGCTACTGAAGAAAAGAAAGAAAACCCAAAACAAACCAAGAAAAAACAAAATAAATTAAAACAATTGGTGCTTTACTATTTTGTGGAGCTGTCACTTCTGATCAGAAACTGAAATCCTGCTTCATGCTCCTTCAGTGTGGAAATCTGTCAGGTAAATAGAAATCACCTCATAAAATCCCTTAAACAGCTCTGGTTTATATTTTAATTGAGGAACAGAACATTTTAAGCACTTTTATTGGGTGGTGCCTGCTGAATGACAGATGTCTGTGGCGGAGTAATGCTGAGCATACTTTCATAAAACAGGGCAATTCCTCGCTTAAAACATTTACAATTAAAGGCTTGATTGAATAACGATGATTTCTGTGCATGGAGCTAATTTCTGCACTTGTTTGTGCACCTGAATCGGGCTGTGATCATTTGGTAGGTTGGATACGAGGTGCCAGTTGCTTTGTTCAATGACCGAATAGTGCTCACGGGCACAGCTGGAAATGTGCCTTTGATTTTTTTTCACTGAGATAGAGGTAAGGTGCACTGTGCTGTGCTGTCAGACTTGCTAACACCTTCCTTTGAGCTGGGNAGCCTTGCTTGGTTGTAACTCTCCCAATTTGTCAAGAGCCAGAGATTTAAAAATGAACACTAATCCTTAGCAGCTGAAAAAGTCTTAACTAGCTTCTGCTTTCTTTTTTTCTGCCTAGCTTCTGTGACCCCTATTACTGTAATACCCGAGAACATCTCCTCTGTTCCTCACAGCATCAGACAGAAGTTAGAGTGGCATGAGTATTATTTTCTCTCCTACATGAGGAACTGAGGCACAGAGAGGTCAAGTGACTCACTCCAAAGTTGTTCTGTGAAAAGGGGTGCCAGGGCTGTGCACACAGGTTTTGGATGGTATTTAAAATTTAGCTTTGTGACTGCAGAAGGAGGCTCAAAGAGAGCACAAAACACCCAAGAGCAAAACAGATGACATGGCACAAACTGCAACCTTTTGCTCAAGCCAACTGAGAGACTCAAGTGAGAATGGATTTTGAGCTTCATTCCTACTGAACTGAAAAATGCTGTGTGTAAACCAACATCAGTACCAGTTGGTGAAGGCACAGAAGATCCTAACCTGAACTTTGGAAAAACAGCCTCACTTTTCTCAAAAAATCCCCAGATGAATCCACAGAGTAGATCTTGCCACAGCAGAAGGAACATGTGTCATGGGAACAGCAGAGGCAAAATGTGTCATGGGTAAATCTTGACAGATTCAGCCCAGGATGCGAATGTGCAAATTGATGCAAAATTAAATGCAATTGAACAAGATAACACATATCCCAGCAATGAGGACAACTCGCAGCATACTCGCAAAGAAAAGATGGAGTTTAAATCCAAGGGGGGGTCTGAGGATGTCTAAGCAGTCCCCAGTGACTATGTTTTGGCAGGGACATGGAGGTTTCTCCAAAAAGAAGCTGGAAAAGTGCTACAGAAATGAAATTAGGAGTAACTGAAATACGAAGGCTGTTTACAGAACTAAATGAAAGATACATAACTTAACCCTCCTATGTAACAACAAGGAGATACCAAGTCATAATACAGTTTGCATGCTACTAAAAAGTCACCCTGTATTTAGCTTCTGAGATACTGTATTTTTTTTTCCTTTTCCTGGCCTGCTTTGTTCGCAGAGTGATTGTCAAAAGGTTGCTGGTTTCCAGCTCTCAAGTAGCTTAATTTCAGTTCTAGGAGGAACAAAACTCTAAACCAACCTTATTTATAAACTCTTTAAAGATGTGCAAATGTCCACTAGCTGAAAGGAAAGGGAGAGGAGGACAAACATATTAAGGAGATTAATATCTAATTAAACATAATCTGTCTTGTGGCATGAGTGACTGAGCTCTTTCAAAGCTAAACATCCTTGATTTTTTTTTTTTTTTTTGGTTGCTCCAGTAAGTGACAACACAAAACCTTTTGCAGGCTGGTGCTGGCCCATCACCTACCTTCACTGTGGCAGCAGCACTCACTACCTTGCCACCAACAGGAGAACATTTTGGGAGCTAATAACTTTCTACTTTTACATGACAAATCCATCTCTTTGGGTTGTCAGATCACTCCGACATGTCTCTGTGGCGCCAGGAAACTGGGGTGAGGAACCCATGGTGCTGCACCAGCTGCACAACAGCACAGGCTGTCCCACTCCGCCCTTAGGAGCAAACAGGCATTTCCAGCTACTTACAAAAACAGCACAGAGCAGGGAAAAGAATCATGTTCTGGGGCTGTTTTTCTCTACAGAAAACAGGTGCCCTGATCCTGCACCTGCAGTTGAGCTCAGCACAAGTAAAAGAGCCAGGCTGGAAGCATATGCTGAGGGAGGCGCTGAGAATCTGGCTCACAGTCCTGCCCTGCAAAGGGTCAAGACAATCTCACATAGGGCACCTGTTAGTTTTGTTCTGGTTTTTTTTGTTTGCTTGTTTTAGTTTTAAAATAATAATAATAATAAAAAAGAACAGCATTGGCACTTTTCTGGAAATGATCTTTTGGTATGTGTGAGAAATGGGAACAAGTCAGTGTAAAGGGAAAGAGCACAATTGTGTCGGCTACAAGCCTAAATAAATATGGAGGTCTGCAGCTGCATGGCCCAATTTTGGTTTTACATATGTAAGGTGACTTCCACCAAAGCAGTTTTATTTCACAAGCCTCTCCCTTTCACTGTTAAGCATTCAAAACTGGTACCTACTCTACAATCATAAATACTCGGAAAAAGAAATAATTTTTTTAGTAGATGAGCAGTAAATACAAAGCAGGATATATGCTCCTAAAAGCTGTTGGGGCTTTCTGACAATAATTGTAGTCCCCACATGCCCCTTACTCAGTGGGATATGTACTTTCAGCCTTGGCAGTGGGCCGCCAAGAGAGATGTCCTCTGCCATCCTGACGCATCAGCATTGGCAGCCCTCAGAGGTGCCCCACTGTGATGAGGGTTGCCACAAAGATGCAGCCAGAGCTTGAGTCAAAGGACAGTAGTGTTGAAGTAAATTTTTCCAGGGATGCTGGGATGTGAAGCACTCATATGATTCGACACCGACAAAATGAGTCCTTGTGCTGTATTCCCCAGGCTTTCTCCTAGACGTCTACCAGCTACACCCTTCCTTCCCACCTGCAATTAGCACTTCGAGTGTTGCAAAGGGAGATGAGATTTGCTCTCCGCCATCCTCCTTCAGAAATCTCTCACACCTTCCCCACTGGGTGGGAACATGCGCTGTGGGTTAGGAAGTGTTCCTGTGGTGGAATTACATTTGCAGCAATCCTGCCCCCCGCCTTCTGTTTACTTCTGACTGTTGGACTGCTGCTCGTTGCGGTTGAGGAGCATATGAACACTCAGGCACAGCCTGTGGTTCAGCAAGGACCCGAATCGCCCTGACTCTGCTCAGGCCCCCTGGAAATGCATATGAACAAGCTGGGCTCTGTATATTAAATGCAGGGTAACTGAAGCTGGATAACTGCTTGCAATTTTGGTGGAAGAGTGGGGTGAGGAAAGGAGAGGGAGTATATGACCATTGACCTTAATTAGAGGAGATAAAAACGTCGAAACATGATTCCTAAGAAAACCAAGGAAGGGCCTCTATTGTTGAGTGTTTCCACATGGATGCCACTGAGAAGAGGTCAAGTGCTTTCTATATACTTTAAGTAAACAGCAGATTGTGAGTTCACAGTCCTGGCTGGATTTGAGCAGCCTCTCTGTTCTGCAAGATCATAATTGAGTCTTATGTACTTAAGATTTGATATCCACTGACATTATTACTTGAGGGTTGCCAGGATATACAGTGGCAATTAAGAGTTACAAAGTTGCTAGTTAAACTATGCCTAAATGTCAGATATGGCTAACCCCACACTAGAATTGTCTCAGACTCCTACTCCAAAAGAGCAGCAATGGTGGAGTCTCCCAAAGAAAAAAGTGTCTCTCTGCTGCTGGTGGCTTTCTGTGACAGGTCTCCTCACATCTGCACTGCCATGTGGAAAAACAAAAAAAAGGCACACAGCCTACAAAGCTAAATTTGCTAAATTAGAAACGGGTTATGTGTCAGGAATACTTGCTACTGTGAAGCAAGTTGTGCCCAGTTAAAATGCTTTGTGCCTACATAAAGTTTGTCAGCTCATCTTTGCAGCTATCCTGACGGAAGGTTAGGAAGGCTGAATGTGGTGGCTTGTTCTAAAACCAGCTCCGTTTCCCTACCTGGAGGTGGGGTGACACTGAAAGCAGCAATTATAGCCTTATTTCATATCTGCAGATTCAGCTCCAGTGTCATTGCCAGTAATTACAGTACTAGCAGGTAGCAGCACTCATCTCAGGTGTTCAGCATCAATTCTATACCCTGGAGAGGCCACACCCTTATTAAAGCTCTTGTTTACAGACAGGAAAACCGAGTCAAAAAGAAATGCTCTGAGTGCACATAAACCAGTGGCAGACCATCTTGAGCCCCTAGCTGGACCCAGCAGACATAGTAACTTCTTAAGCTGTTACAAGCAGGAAGAAAGGGCAGGAGTGTTCTTAGAAGCATAATTGGAAGCATATGAACCACTGGAAATCTTCCTGTCCATTCAGTGGGCTTCATGTGAGGATTTGAAAGAGCTGGGACCCAAATTATTTGAGGTGTATTGTTGGGAGGAGAGAAGGAGGCATGAAATTTGGGAAGCTCAGTCCCAAAGACTCCTCTTGCTGGTCAAGCTATAAAACTTTCTGTGCACCTGAAGCAAAAATTCCCTCTTTCCTAGTCTGTGTCTGCCTGCAGAAAGGAAGAAGAAAGGGCAGCTGATTTGTGAGTGCCTTCTTGCTCGAGCTGTGGACTTGAAATCGCTGTCCTTGATTAGAGTGGGGAATGCAATTGCACAAGTCATTAATTATTACTGATAAACCAAAGTGGTGATGGAGGCAAATAAAATTCTCCTTCCACTATGATCAAATTCTGAAAGAGAGAGACAGACCTGGGAGCCTCCAGCTTATTTGCATTTCCTTCTTTGTGAAATATGTGTCTGAGTGGCCAGGTCTCCAAACCCTGCCTGTACTCGGAGTACGTGATGTCTATAGGTACAGATCAAGAGACATGAACTTCACCTACACAGACAGCAAGAAGCAGCTTACAGTTCCTTTAACATGTGACCAGCCCCAATTATGGCTCCTTCCACATGACATCAGTATGCAGTGGAGGATCTCAAAGCCTTCTTTTTTTTTTTTTTTTTTTTTCTGCCAGAGGCAAATGAATACATTATCCAGCAGCGAGGCACGGGGCAAGCGGATGCCTAACTCCGGGGTGATTTGGATTCCACGCTCGCACAGGGGTGTGAGCCAACCTCAGAAGTCATTTTCACTGATGCTGACACATAAGGCATCCCTCAGAGACCTGTCTATCAAACTGCAACATGCTATGCAGAAAAATTAGATTACTCATGCTACAATAAAGAAGGAAAAGATGACAATGATGGAGGGAGGAAAAAAAAAAAAAGGCTTCAAAATACAGCAGCTGTTTATTAAATGAATAAAAATCCTGACAATGGGAAAGTATCCTAGAGAATTTTCTTTTTCTTTT
>VWZI01021435.1:533688-645224 GCA_013396835.1 Psilopogon haemacephalus | reverse complement strand
TTTTTTTTTTTTTTTTTTTTTTTTTTTAATTTCTTTTGCCTCTTGCAACCCATTTCAAGAAGAGCTGGTTGGAAAGACCCTATTCATTTAGACACTGCCTCTGGAAAAACCACCACTTCATCATGATTGTCACTTTACTGGAGTTGTGAAAGATCACCTTAAATACTCATTAAGATTTTGCTGCTGGTCTTGCTGCAGCCAGGAGCAGGATTTCCTTTGGCCTTGGTAAGAGCAGGATCAGGTCCCCTCACTCTCTCTCTCTCTCTCTCTCTCTGAATTGCAAAAGAACTGCTCACGTGTCAGCTCAGTAACTAGGCAAAGTTCACAGTGCTCAGTTCAAAGCATGCAAGATGAAGCTCAGGGCATTTCACTCACAGTATTTGCCGAGTTCCTCAGGTCTACAAAAGTGTTAACGTGGTTTAATACAAAATCCATAAGACAAACATTATGCAGCTATGTGTGAACCTCTGTCCAATAAAATCTATTTCTTTAGGAAAAAAATACAAAGTAGTAAAACATACTTAGTAAAGAAAAGAAAAGGCTATGCGAAGCTTAGTAAAATCCTATAAACCAGGATGCTGCACAGCCTCAGGAAGGGTAATTTAAAATAAATCTACAGAAGAACACACAGACACACAGAGAATCCATAGCTGGAAATGGACCCGGACAAGTGCCAAGGTTCAGACATCTCAGTCGGCAGCGCAGGACTCACTTTGCAGTATCAGATAATGGAAAGGTTTGGCCAAATGCTGATTTTTCTTCACAAGTAATGACAAACCTGTGCTGGGGCTTCTGCAGCATTTCTTTTTCCTTGATTTATTCCCCAGGAATGCTATTTGGGAAGGCTAATTGAGATTTTTAACACCACCTGCCCTGAATCATCTAAAAGTTGCACTACTTACAGCTGCAAATTCTGTTTTATCTATTGCTTATATATATATATATAATTTTTTTTTTTAAGGAGTCATTTGTTTTATGTTGCCTTAGTTTGTGAAGCAGCTCCAGCCATTTCCCATGGGGGTCTACTTGAGTGTCTCTTCCAAATATTTCTTCCCAGAGATAAGTTTTGGTTCCCATCCAAACTAAAGTACTGTAAGCTCTTCTGTGGTCTTGCATCTTGCTGAGCCTCAGTGGAGCTCATGGCCTGCTGAGCAGAGCGAAGAACAGATGCACTTTTGTCTTTCTCTGCCCGGTCTCTGCCATGTGCAGAGCTGTGTACCAACCTGGCTGCACCCTTTGAGCCCACCTGGTAGTTTTTGTGGGGTTGGCTTCTTGATATGGATAGGCAATTTCAACATGACCACACACGGTGCAAGTATGCAGGAGTTACAGGTCTCTCTCAAATTGTCAGGAGCAAATATGATCAGATCTGGTTCTTGATCTCATTACTGTCTAAAAGATTTGGCTGGCATTTTTAAATGCCATGATTTATGTTCCTCACCTTAACATGGCCCTCAGGAGTGTAAACCCAGCAACTCTATTATTCTCCAGGGCAACTCTAAAGGACCTGATTGGAGAACTTTCACAACACTGTGCCTATAAGAAAATATTAACATGGATTAAGACAAGTTGATAGATTTTTAAACCAGGCTATAGAATGAGAACCAGTGAGAATAAATCAAATAACTTTGCCTAACTACAGAAAGTATTTGTAAAGCCCTGTAAGGTTTCCATTTCCTAAAGCCACCTGCCATCTCAAATGCCCCTAATCACTCACAGATGCTGGATACCAACCTGCTAACCCTATGGCTTTGAGAGAAAATATTGCACTTTGTAAACTCATTCCTGGGTATTTCCTTAATTTTTCTTAAACTAAACTTTCATCCCTTATTTTCCACTTAAATGTAATGAGTTAAATCAACTCTGACATTTTGCCCTGCTTACCCTTACAGTTCTGTTCAGCTGCTTTCCTACTTACTTCCTGAAAGGTCTGAAGACCTCAGGGGGTTTTAGGTGTTGGGTTTTTTTTTAATTATTAAGGTTCCTTTTTTTTTTTTTTTTCCACTCTGCATCTCATGATCACTCTCCTGGTAAGAAATCCTGCTAAATGCAGAGCTTTGGCTATTTCTATAATCCATTGCCAATGAAAAAAAAAATTAGGAATTTTCTACTCTTAGATTTAGGATGAAGATCTACCAAACACTGAGGAAAAAGCATTTTAAAGGCCCCATCCAGCACCCACTGGAATCAAAATAAAGAACCTCACAGCTCAGGCAAGGTACCAAAACAAGCCTTACTGCCAAAGACAATTAGATGCTGCTCAGATATCTTGGTGCTCAAGCAGAACAGGGGTTTGGCTGAACCATTATTTCACTTCAGTTTGTGAAGACAGACTGGGAGTGGGATTTGTAATGGAGGTAGGAAGCAGACTGGATTTTATTAGTCTTCCATCATCTTTAAGAGATCCCTAACCAGATCAGGTTTCAGCCTCTCCCTCCACTCTGGTGTCAACCTTTGGTTCTGTTTTTGCTGGAGGATAAGTTTCATTATATTAATAAGCAGCACAAGTGGTTCCAATTGTGGAAGAACCACTCTGAGCTGTCAGAAATGATCAGAGGAGAAGTTTCAGCTTTTCCATGATCACAGCCTCTTCTCCTGGTGCCTCAAGTCAGCACTTCCCTGGTGCACTTCACATTTTTAGCAGCCATGACAATAATAAAAGGTAGGTTTACATTTCAGCAGAGGTAGGTTATTTTAAGGAAATTCATGCTCTGATCAGGGTAGTACATCAATGCCTGCAAACCAGACGCTAATGGGAATAATTGGGCTAACATCCAATCTGCTGGCTGGGAGACTAGATCTAGGCATGCACTTAAATGAAACTATCCATCTCCAATCTCCTACTGCAGTCAAATTTCAAACACAAACATCTTAATTATGCCACTAAACCAGTAAGTTTGCATTTCTCACTACCAATAATGAGGTAGCAAGAAAATCTCACAGCAAAACACTCCAAAAGCTGAGGTGGTTAGATCCCTATCTTAGAGTGATCCATTAGTGCTTACCAGAAGTGACACTCAGCATTTGTCTCCTGCACAGCATCAACCCAAAGGAAAGGGCTTTATGTAGACAAAGTGATTAAAGAATCCCTAGGAGGGTGGACACGTTACTGGATTCATTTTGCAGATAGGAAAATGAAGCACAGAAAGTTTTAAAATCATCTGAGTTCAACAAAGTGGCCAGTAGAGAGGAGACTGACACACAGCCCTGTGCTCCAACCACCAACAGGGAGATGGGCACCTGTGGCACCCATGGACAACAGCCCTCATGGTGTGCTCACTGAAGCTGCTTGGGCTCCGTGTGCATGAGCATCACAGAATGGTCTGGGTTGGAAGGCACCTCCAAAGGTCATCCAGTCCAACCTCCTCCGCAGTCAGCAGGGGCATCCTTTACTAGATCAGGTTGCCCAGAGCCTATTTGAACCTCACCCTGAATATCTGTTAAATGGGCAATTCTTGCCTAAAAGGCCAGGCTGGATGAGGCTCTAGACAGCCTGATACAGTGTGAGGTGTCCCTGCCCATGGCAGGGGGGTTGGAACTAGATGATCCTTGTGGTCCCCTCCATCCCTGACTCTATGACACAGGATCACAGGATGTTAGGGGTTGGAAGGGACCCAAAGAGGTCATCGAGTCCAACCTCCCTGACAGAGCAGGACCATACAATCTAGCTTGGGTCACAGAGGAATGCATCCAGACAGGCATTGAAAGTCTCCAGAGAAGGAGACTGCACAGCCTCTCTGGGGAGCCTGTGCCAGTGCTCTGTGACCCTTACAGTAAAGAAGTTCCCCCTTGTGTTAAAGTGGAACCTCCTGTGCTGCAGTTTATAGCCATTGCTCCTTGTCCTATCCTGGGGAGCAAGTGAGAAGTGATCTCCAGGAATATTTCCTGAAATATCTCCCTGGGCAACCAGTATTCCACTACCCTCATAATAAAGAGCATCCAACCCCTAGGCTGCAGGACTGGGGTTTGGGTTCAAGGATTTACTATGGAATGACTGAGGATCACACTACCCCTTGACAGGTTTCTCTAACACCCTGGGAGGAACTGAGTGAAGCTTAGTTTTCAAATTAGCCTCACCCAGGACTAGTCCCTGAAATGTCATCTCTATGATGAAACAAAAAAAAAAAAAAAGAAAAGAAAAAAAAAAGAGGGGAGAAATGTAAAAGGAAATCTTTGTAGCCAGGACTACCTGACTCTCCCACAGTAGGAGACACAGGAATACTGTTTCATGTCATGGAGATGTAGTTAAAATGCAGACTGCATAGCCTTGTTCTCAGAATTTGAGAGGTGTGGTTTATGCATGTGGACGAGCCATCGTTCCTCCCTTTGATCTATCACTTGATGTAGAGGAAGGCTTTTATGTGTTAGTCCCATATAATGGATAATTTAGTCTGAAACCATTATGAAAAGTATTAGGCTTTGGGTACATATGCCTCAATTATTCTTGAAAGTGCATGGAAATATTTTATGACATTCACATGTATTTCAAGTTTAAAAAAAAAAAAGACACCAAACCCCCCAAAAATCAAAACAACCCCGAATTTTTGTTTACCATCTAGACAAATTTCTTCTCCTGAGGCAAGTTTACATGTCTTTTAAAAGATTTTTGCTAGTTAATGGAGTTTGGGTTGGGTTTTTTGTTTGTTTGGTTGGGTTTTTGTTTTTGTTTTTTTTTTTAATTCAGGTAGAAGGTAAACAATGTATTTGAATATTAAATAGCAAAAATGCCAGAGTCATCCTTCATTAAAATCACCAGTGGCACACATTGCTTTTTAGCTGTATGTGTTTATTCCCTTCATTAATAAATCTGCTTAACATACAGAGTAATAAATGGAGTTAAATTCTTCTTGTTCAAGTGCACTCAGAGCTGAACTTTCAAATTAATCCTCTCACTATTTTACAAGCAGAGGAGGCCAGAGGAAAGCCCAAAGAGTTACCCATAAACCCATGAACTGCTGATATGACATAAGGCAGTTTGACAGAGAGCAGGGCTGGGGTATCCTCCATAGGAATGGTTTGTATTGGGAGGGCATTGTAAAGAGGTGGGGGGGTTTTTTTGTGTGTTTTTTTGTTTTGGTGTTGGTTTGGGTTTTTTTCCAAGAGAAGGAGTTTTTTTGTTTGTTTGTTTTGTTTTTTTTTTTTTAATTCCCTAAATATGTTCCAGATTACAAGCAGCTGAACACCAGTCAGAGATGAATGCTGAAAGCAGTGTCAGTGACGTTCTCCTGTGCCTTTGTGCCTCAGTTTCCCTATTTCTAAATTAAGCATCCCCATATAAAATACTGATTTTTCAACCAGGAAAATTATCTTAGCATTTAATTGGGTATCTTCTAGTTTCTTCTACTCAATAAAAGTATGGCTGTGGCCCTCAAATAGTTAAAAGAAAAGATGAACCCAGTTCTATGTATCAGAGAAAGGGTAGTTAAAAGAAAGGATGAACCCAGTTCTATGTATCAGAGAAAGGGTAGTTAAAGGATCAACCCAACTCAATGTATCAGAGAAAGGGTAGTTAAAAGAAAAGATCAACCCAATTCTATGTATCAGAGAAAGGGTAGTTAAAAGAAAAGATCAACCCAATTCTATGTATCAGAGAAAGGGTAGTTAAAAGAAAGGATCAACCCTACTCTATGTAGCAGAGAAAGAGTAGTTAAAAGAAAGGATCAACCCTACTCTATGTAGCAGAGAAAGGGTAGTTAAAAGATCAACTGAATTCTATGTATCAGAGAAAGGGTTTGGGTGGGAGATGTTGCCCACTAAGACCTCTGAGCTAATCCTCTAAAAGTAGGGCTGTTGGCATTGCTTAGAGGAAGAAAAGGTTTAGTTTGGAGGCATTTTGAGCTTCAGAGACAGCAGGGCTTTTGGATTGGTAACTGTCAGTGATTAGGCAAGAAGCCATCTCATGGAGTTAATGTGACTCTACTTAACTATTAGGCATAAAATTGGCTACATCATTGGTCAGCCTTAAATCCAGCCCAGGCACAATTTCTTGTCTCAGTTTAAAGAAGTGCCTGGGAAGGTTGTGGCTGCTCCCTCTCTGAAGATGTTCAAGGCCAGGTTGGATGAGGCCTTGGGTGACCTGTTCTAGTGGGAGGTGTCCCTGCCTATGGTGTGGGGTTGGAACTGGATGATCTTTGAGGTCTCTTCCAACTTAAACCATTCTGTGCTTCTATTCCCAGCTCTCATGACTGGCCCACTCACCTTCCAGTTTTTGCCCTGCAGGAGGTGGGACTTAGCTACGCCCACGGCTGTGACTCACTTGTGCTTTGCAGGTGGAGGCCATGCCCACAGATCCTGGCTTCCCTGAAGTGTGCTAGAATAGCTGGATGGGCCCATCTGCACCAGCCACTTGCACTTACCTTACAGCCAAAAGCACATGAAGGGTGGCTGGTTATGCACCAGGGCTCAGTGCAAGCACCAGTGTTTCCTGAGGCCTGCACTGCAGTGCACTGCACGAGCAAGCCCTTTCCCACAAGACATCTGATGCAAGCTTCATCAGCAGTGCCCAGGCTCTGATGGCTGACCCAGCCTCTGCTGCAGCCCATAGGCACAACTTAGCCAAGATGAAAGGCGTCAAATGAGAGGAGACAGAGTGCCGAGAGCTGGCAGCAGAGGTTTCCTCTGCAGACATCTTGCTGGTCGCTTTAAGGTCTTCTGCCTCTAAGTGGCATCATGCTGAGTGATTGAACATTGCTAGAATCCGTTCTACCTTTCATTGTAATGATTTCTTACAGAGCTGCCACTTTCCAAACTTTCAAGAGTACTGCCTGGATGTCAGAGCCCTTTCGTCAGAAACACCAGAGCCTTCTGGACTGATGGTCCCCTGTACTACAAAATCCTTTTGGAAATCCACAGCTCTTCAACCATCACTGAGGAAAGACTGAACTATAGTTTTTAGAGAAGGCTGGAGAAGAGAAGACTGAGAAGGAATTTAATAAATGTTTATAAATATCTGAGAGCTGGGGGTCAGGAAGTGGGGGAGAGGCTCAGGAAGTGGGGGAGAGGCTCACTTGCTCCCTGGGATAGGACAAGAAGCAATGGCTATAAGCTGCAGCACAGGAGGCTCCACTTCAACACAAGGGGGAACTTCTTTACTGTAAGGGTCACAGAGCACTGGCACAGGCTCCCCAAAGAGATTGTGGAGTCTCCTTCTCTGGAGACTTTCAAGGCCTGTCTGGATGCATTACTCTCTGACCTGAGCTAGATTGTATGGTCCTGCTCTGTCAGAAGGGTTGGATTTGATCTCTTTGGATCCCTTCCATCCCCTGACATCCTGTGATCCTTGAAGTTTGTATTGAGAGGTATTAAAAAAGCAGAGAAGTCACTGGTGTAGATTGCTCAAGGGTTACACTGAATCATACCCGTGTATGAACTGGTTTATATGTTTGTATTTGCTTAAAGTAATAAGGCCCAGACTGTCTCAATATGCAACTTCTGCTCAGAAAGCAAGAAACACTTTGGGGTCAGGAATGGAGGATGTCCCAGAATGGATGGATCCAATCTACACACATACATGCACTCTGGCACCTAGTCTGAGAGTCCTGAAACTGCTGAAGCAAACTGCGCTCCTCAGAGCAGACATCCAGCACAAGAGATGTGGTAGTTTAGAAACCAGAAGGAAGTAATCTCCTCTCAGTGCCATAATGGGCTCACAATGCTAAAATATTCAGGTACTCAACCATCTACTATGAAATCTGCCTTTGCTTAACTACTTTATGATCCTCACACATTTTGCAGCGTTTGAGGCCGTTTACTTCAACATACAGCAAAGGTTTCTTGTCCCTATATAATAAAACAAACTCCACAGCCCAAGCTCCTACAGCTCACAACCACCACCACCAAGCCACACAGCTGAGGAAAATTATTAACACTTTAAGAGGACTAGAAAAAAAAAATATACACAAGAGGAAAGTTTTTCTGTATTTGAGGGAAGGTTGTCAGAATGGTAATATAGTACAGTGAGCAGTGAAGACTGGGAGATTTATGTGCCAATTCTGTGTATGATTTATTTAGATGAATTGTTCTGTATCAATAGGTGAAAATCTAATAAATATAGCTCTCTGTACAAAGGGTTGCTCCACTCCCAATGTTACAGTGGACAGTTTTGGCAGAAAGTCAGGATGTGCATTAAAAACACACTTTTGGAGAAGTCTAATAAATAAAAGCCCTGAAATATAGTTTCCTACTGAGAAAGGCATTTTAAATCATTTTGATAAAGAACTTAAATTAGGCCTTAAAAGGAGGGGGGGGAAGCTGGGTCCCTGCAACTAATTATTTATAGGTATTTTGAATATAAGAGTCCAACAAAGCAGGCCTCCATCCCCCATTCCCTGCCACAGTAAATGGGAAAGAAACAGACATTTTCCCTTCCCCCCAGCCCAAATTAAAAGTTTGAAGTGTTAGAAAGGGGAGGAGAGAAGCAGAATTGAAATGGGGAACAGGCACCTGAACAAGGAACTTCAGAAGTCCTGAAAAAACCCTGCATGTTTATCCACCAAAGTAAATTATATGATCGGGGACAGGCCTTCAGTTCTCCTCCACATTAGTCAGGAAGATTGGGCTGCTAACTCACTGTAGACTCTCAAAGAGGGAATATGCTGTTCCTTCTCAAACACTAGTGGGAATAGTTTTAGAAGTGAATAAACATCTGAATAGCCCTGCTCTTTCTGGACAGAGATTGCACAGAAGTAGAAATTGCTGGGGGTCTAAGCCTCTAAGTTGCTTAGGTGCTTCTAAATATGATATCCCAAAAGCACAGCTGACAGTTTCCACCTGTGCTGCCACCTGTGGGCCCTGGATTTACAGTTGAGGGACCTGCTGCCACTCACAATAAAACCAGTGGAGTTAGAGAAGCATTAATATGGGAAGGGCTGCAGCTCTGAAGCAGTGATGGGCACCTCCCAATGCTGGTTCTCACACCAAGCACAGAACTCAGGTCGTAGAGTCATAGAATCAGCCAGGGTTGGAAGGGACCACAAAGTTGCAGCCCCCCTGCCCTGGGCAGGGACACTCTACCCTAGACCAGGCTGGCCAGAGCCCCAGTTCATAAGGCTGAGGAATGAGAGACTAATGCTCAAAAGCAGAGTGGCTGTGCAGGAGAGATTTCTGCTATTGTAGAACCTCCTACCAAGGTTATTATACCATGGACCTCCAGAAATTCCCTCCCTGCTCTCAGCAGATTGCTTTGCTTCCTACTCCCTTCTGCTGCCAAGCATGGTTGTCTCTCAAGACTGTGCAAGGAGCTGTTCTCTACTGCATCAGGAGTGCTTCCCTCTGTGCTCAGCTTCACCCCACTTTTAAAGCTGACCTTCAGACCTTCTTTTTCACTGCAGGACTGCTACAGCAAGGGTCACCACTGCATTTGCAGAATCAGGAGGCTGCTAACAGGTAGCACTTTGCAAAAGAAGGAAAATTAATGCCTTAGAAAATTAATAGGCACTTAAGATCTAGAGTTTTAATAGTGAGTTTAGACCTACATTTGGCCTGGATGTGGGACCATAACTTCATGGGACACAAGAGCATACCTTTCATGAACTAGGGCCAGTCAAATGCCAAAGTCAGATGAGACTGCACAGACTTCCAGACATCTCCAGCAGTTTGCAGTCCTATGTGTGCACCACCAGAACTTGCAGACGTGCCATGTAAGATTGGAAACAGCAGAAGAGCTCAACCACACAGTGCCAGTGCCCAATTTTTGTCTCCAAAGCTGACACAGACACATGTGGCCAGAATTTCAAAACAGCTCAACAGCTTGAGGGCTTTGTTGAACATCTGCCTGTAAACACAACAGCAGGAGCTGCAGGATGCAGCTCTGAAAATCTAGCTGAGGATAGAAGAACGCAAAAAGCTGCCCATGAGCTCCTCTGAAAAAGTTGTCCTATGTGGCCCAATGAGAAAGAGAGACAGATAAGCTGACTGCACAAAAAGAAAAGGTCCTAGCTGCAATTAAAGACAACATTTTGTCCCCAGCATAAAGCGGGTTTCAGATTTCTCCTAACCTGCCAAAAATAAGAGCTCCTGGACAGTTTGAAAGATCAAAAAATAAGAAAAAGGGGGAAAAAAGGTGGAAATTTGAATTTAAATTGATACTTAAGCATTAAAAAAAAAAAAGTTGCTGTCAAAAAACCCTTAAACTCAGGCTCCTGACATTTTCAACTTAATAACCAAAACCATCAGCCCTAATGATTTCTTTATCTGATTCAGCATTAATATGCAGGCAAATGCCAGGGGCTGTCACTTCCCATATTAAGGCAATCCACATTCGTTTGCATCCAGAACACCTATGGATGCTGTTCTGATGAACAAACTGTAATTTTTAAGCTGAAATGAGAAAAAGCAAAGAGGAAGAATAAGACTGCTGAGTGTCTTTTTTCTTTTAAAGTCCTGAAAAAGGATCTGGTTGCTTAGTGCTCCTTTCCTCTTCACATCATTATCCTGATGTCGTCAGTGCTGGGTTATCGTATCGTGGAAACATTCCAGTTGGAAAAGACCGTCAAGATCACCAAGGCCAGCCAAATTCCCTACTCGATAAAGTTCACCCAAAACCCCCAAGCACCACATCCAAATGATTTTTAAATACACCCAGGGTTGGTGACTCAACCACCTCCCTGGGC
Organism: Psilopogon haemacephalus; assembly: GCA_013396835.1. Lineage (NCBI taxonomy): Eukaryota > Metazoa > Chordata > Aves > Piciformes > Megalaimidae > Psilopogon > Psilopogon haemacephalus. Next base: position 634,614 of record VWZI01021435.1, on the reverse strand, counting down.
AGCCTATTCCAATGCCTGACCACTCTTTGCAGCTAGAGCTGGAAACTTCATTTTCATGCATTAAGGTGTAAGAGGACTACCTTGTCTGGCTCAGTAGGTGGTACTTAAAGAACAGCTGTAAAGAGCAGAGTCAGGAAGACTGCAGCACAAGGGGAAATCCTCAGTAGAATTCAAGTGCTTTATGTCTGTCATAAACACATTTCCAGATCAAATTAAAGGAATTTCTTTTAACTTTATTCACAGTCTCCAAATATTCTGCTCAACAAGCTGCCTGAGATCTGAGTCACTTTAAGAAATGAATCATATTCTCCTTGTCATCTGGCTGTTCTCTGCTGACTGCTAATTCATTGTGCAGTGATTTTAAGACTCTGTTAACACATTATATTTTCATGTTAAACCAGGAATGTTTTCCATGCTGAAAAAAAATCATTCTTCATGCTCATAATATTCAGTTTTGTTCTTTCTCTATTATTCAGAATGATTGATCAGCACAATTTAATCAGCTTTAAATGGTTCAGTGAATTGTTCCAGGCTATCATGCCACCTACATGTTTTTTTTTTTTTCTCTGTATTTAACGTCACAACAGGAGTTCTGCATATTAGACTTGTGTGTTTGATGCAACATTTTAAAAGACAAAATAATTGCTGGGATAACACATTGGGGTCCAGGCAAATTGTATTGTAGAGAGCCTGGAAATCAACTGCTCGTAGAAATAACTTACTACCTTGAATGAAGAATTTAAGCCAAAGATCATTACAATGAGATGAACGTTTTTCTGGTCACTGATTTAGAACAGGTCAAGACTTTTTTAAAAAGCCCATGAGAATCTATGCTATTACAGCTGGCAATTACAATTTATAATGAATTGGATACTAAATATTTTGTTTCCTTCTTTTAAAGTGTCATTAAGGGTGAGGTCGTCTCGCTGGACTAGTGCAAAACTGCTGTTGGCAAAAATCTGGGTACAGAACACAAAGGCTTCATGTTTCAGGTGCATATAAAACTTAATTCCCCTGAATAACTACTGTTAATTTGAGTCAACTTCACGCTTAAAGATTTTTTTGTTGCTGTTTTTGCATGTTGTGAGACCACAACATTTTGCTTTTGTTCAGGCATTTCTAACAGCCTTTGCAAACTTCAAAATAGAAGTTAAATTGAAACAGAAGTCATTTAAAGATTTGATGGATTCACAGTTCTTTGAAAACTTCTCTGTTCATGACAGAACTTTCCAAAACAAGAATTGAAAATGTTTAATGCCATGAAAAATAGTTATAGAAAATTATCTTTAATGAGCTGCTCTGCCAAAAGTATTTCCCTGGGATTTTTTGACTTGCAGACATTTGGTATATCAGATACTGGCTGCAAATATACTACCGACAGTTCTGGAGCCCCCAGCACAAGAAGGACATGGAACTGTTGGAGAGGGTCCAGAGGAGGGCCACAAAGATGATCAGAGGGCTGGAGCAGCTCTGCTATGAGGAAAGGCTGAGAGAGTTTGGGGTTTTCAGCCTGGAGAAGGGAAGGTTTCAAGGAGACCTTATAGTAGCCTTCCAGTATCTGAAGGGGGCTACAGGAAGGCTGGGGAGGGACTATTCACAAAATCTTGTAATGACAGGACAAGGGGGAATGGGTTTAAACTGGCAGAGGGGAGATTTAAATGGAATGCTAGGAGGAAGTTCTTCACAGTGAGGGTAGTGAGACACTGGCACAGGTTGCCCAGGGAGGTTGTGGCTGCTCCCTCCCTGGAGGGGTTCAAGGCCAGGCTGGATGAGGCCTTGAGAGACCTGTTCTAGTGGGAGGGGTCCCTGCCTATGGCAGGGGGGTGGGAATGGATGAGCTTTGAGGTCTCTTCCAACCTAAACCAATCTATGGTTCTATGACAACTTACTTACTTTGCTTCTGAGTTGCTCTTTTCTCAGAGGAAATACATTCACAAAATGGATGTTTAAGTATAGATGAACATTTTAAAGATGAAGTTTCTTAGTAGGAAAAAGCCCTGTCAAGAGTAGGAGCCAAAACTCTTGATCTGCACTAAGCTATTTAAGACTACAGGAACAACAAGAAAGGATTAAGTCATTAGCACACAAAAGTGTTGTTTAAATGTATAATTAAACAGCATATGCATATATAATACATTAACATTAAGAATACTCATGTTTTGAAAATGATCTGGTAGGGAAGAAACAACATAAAAAATGTAAGATATAAGCTGACAAGTATGGTACCAGACATAAAAAAGGCAAGCTCAAGAAAAGACTGGATGGAGCACTTAGTGCCATTGCATAGGGCTGGGTGATGGGTTGGACTGGATGATCTTGGAGGTCTCTTCCAACCTGGCTTATTCCATTCTAATCTAGTCTATTCTAAATGTCACATGCATTTGGGACCTAAATGAAGCTGTACCAGAGCCCCCATTCCCCCCTTGCCCAGTTATGAAAAAGAACCTCCCCAAACCTACATCACAGGAAACTAAACACCAGATGCAAAATCCATTCACATGGACTCATGAAGTGTATATATATATATATAAAACCAAAAAACCAACAAAACAAAAAACCAGCACTCATCAGATACCACTAATATGTAAAATTATGCAATTTCCAACATGAAAATTGAGGAAGAAATTGAAGCTGAGAAAATAAACCTACTTATGTAGCCTATTATGTAAGTAACACATAATACATTAAAAAAAAAAAAATCAATTTAGGCTTTACCCAGTAATGTAAATTGTAACATAAACCTATTATTAAGAGTAGTTTACTTGATAATTTTGGCCAAGAAATATGTTGATGGGTAACTCACCCTCACCATTAAGCTGTAGTTTATTACACATTTCGTATCTGAGATGCGAAGAGAGTGCAGGGTGAAATTAGAGGATCACTTCACTGCTAAGACTAACACTTGAGTCAATGCAGGATTTTGTCCATTCAACACACCTTACAAAGAACAGACCCAACTCTGCTTTCAATTACTGGGGTGCAACTTTGACTGAAGTCAACAGATGTTGCACCTCACTAACTGTTGGCAGGACTGCATCCTGAATAAAATGCTGGGAGAAGGACTCACTGCTGAAAACATTTGTGATAGAAACCTGATTTTTCAAATACAGGAAAGTTTTTCACAGAAAAAAACCCCAAACCAAACCAAAACTTATTTTCATCAACCACTTTTCTGATAAAAACCTGAAATGTTTAGTTTTGTGGTTTTTTTAAATGATGTCAGAATTTTTTTTTTTTGAGGAAGGAAGTCTGATCATAGAATCATAGAATGGTCTGGGTTAGAAGGGACCTCCAAAGGTCATCCAGTCCAACCCCCTCTGCAGTCAGCAAGGACATTCTCAACTAGATCAGGTTGCCCAGAGCCCTGTCAAGCCTCACCTTGAATACCCCCAGGGATGGGGCCTCAACTATCTCTGTGGGCAACCTGTTCCAGTGTTCCCAGATTCTGGTGTTCCACTGATCACTCGACGTGCCACTGGAACAAAACTCTCTATGGACTGAAAAAACAAAATCATAGAGACAGCCAAGAAATGGAGATGGGAACTGAAAGGAGAAGGTGGCATCCCTCATAGAGCTTATTACAAAGCCTCAGTTTAATATTTTAATTTCTTAGAGTGGTCAGATCTAGGTAGGTATATGGCTCTCAGCATGGCAATATGCAAGTAGTTCATTAACAGGAATGAACTGAAGCAGGGTCTGGGCATTTGCTGGTGGTGGGTTTGTTACAAGGTCACCAACAAGAGTGGTTAGCAGAAACACACTACAGCTGAACTTCAGTTCTCGTGCACTGGACATAATGCAGGAATACTGCTCCAGAGAGGGGGGGTGGTGGAAATTAAGCCTTTAAAAATGTAGCAATTTCCCAGGGTGTAAACGCAAGCAGAGTTTCAGGAAGCAGAACGTGTGAAATAAGACAGGTGTCTGTCCCTGACCAAGGCTGTCTGGAAGTGTTTAGTACATACCATAAGTGTTGCCTCGTCTACTTCAGAGAGCAGAGAGCTGCTGGGAGAGAAGCAAGTATCATGAACAAAAACCAGGGAAAAGGAACTGCTTTGCTCACTACAGGGCAAAACCTGCTTGAAGGTCAGCCTGGTACTTTGGGACATGCAGGGGAAACATGAGTCAGACTATGAACTTCACTTTCATGGGGAGTCTGGAGAGTCCCACAAAGTCAGCAAGGGCTATTGTGAGGATGAAGGATCACTCACATCAAATAAAAAATTCAGTGTTTGGCCATAAAGAATGTAAAATACATTGTGTCATGAAACGTGGGTCAGCACCACAACTATACAGACATTGCTCATGTACGTGCTACACATCTCTGCTAGACAAACAAACCTGATCTTCTGTTCTTGGGAATGATTATTGAAAACAGAACTCCTGTGGTGAGTAGCTGGAGTTGGACTTGGACAGATCAGCTTCTTTTCACCTAAGAGATCCAGAAAGTTATTTGAGATAGCTGCTAATTCTCTGTGGTAAGGCTCCCATGTGGTCCCACCACTTGATCAACGTGTGATGGTGTGATATGTTTTGGCCATTGAAGATGCTGTGTGATGAGGCCAAGTGCTCATGCTTCTGATGATAGGCATAAGGGAGGTGTGACAGAGTCTTTGACCAAAAAGGACCAGCAAGAGAACGAGGGGGGACAGTCTCAAGTTGTGCCAAAGGAATTATAGCCTCGATATTAGGAGGAAGTCCTTCACAGAGAGAGTGGTTGGCATTGGAATGGGCTGCCCAGGGAGGTGGTGGAGTCACTGTCCCTGGAAGTGTTGAAGAAAAGCCTGGATGGGGCACTTAGTGCCATTGGCTAGGGCTGGGTGATAGGTTGGCCTGGATGATCTTGGAGGTTTCTTCCAATCTGACTGATTCTATGATTCTAAGACATTTAATAGCTAAGGCTGGAGAATGAATCCAGAGTGTTACTCTGGAGGACTCCAGTCTACTGGTTGCACATCAAGATTTCTGGGAGAAAGGAAGAGTTTGGTTAGCTTCTATTCCTCTCTTATCCAACAGCCTCAGAGAACAGATTCCCTCATTTTTTAGGCGCTGTGAAATATGTATAAAAAGAGTCGCCGTTGCACAGACCTTGCCTGCTATTTTAAGGCAGGCTACTGAAGCGAGTGTGGGTTAGACAGACTGTGAAAGAGGGGGAGGAAGGGAAGAAGAAAGGTTAAATAGCAGTAGGAAACATGGCTAGAAAGGCCTATTTGCACAACTGATGGTTCTGAGCCGTTAGATTGTGCTGACAGTGTATTAATCATATGTTACAGCCATATGCACACACAATGATAAATTTATATTTGTCTGCCTATAAATGAACATTAGTTGTAAATACATGCAAATTATTGACTATTTTGCATCGTGCTAATAGGATAAATATTTTAAATATTCCGAGTATGAAAATCTTTTCACGTTACACCAGCAGAAGAAATTACAAAAATATGTTTGTAGGAGATGAGCTTATGGCCTACACCAGCTCCAAGGATGCGGCTTGAAATCCCAGGCTGTCCACGCTCCTGTAATGTAGCAAAAGCTTCCAAGAGCATCCCCGTGAGTTAGGAGGATAGTTCCTAAGCCCTGGTTTTAGAAAGTAACCTGAGTTACTAAGCAATTTGCATGCTCTTGGAAGAGTGAGCGTTTTTCAAGAAGGAAATCTTGAAGGCACAAGAGCAGGCTGTCCCTATGTGCCAAAAGATGAGCTGGCAGAGAAGCCAAACAGCCTGGCTGAACAGAGAGAGCTTTGGCAGGAATTCAGTTGATAAAGGAGAGTTTATGACCTTTGCTCTTAAAAGGTTGTTCCAAGCTAAATGATTTTGTTTCTATTCCTTTCTCTTGGCCACTCACTTTAAGCATCTAAATCTTCTGCCCAGGTCCCTGTATTTATACTGACTTTAAGATCCTTGCTTTTGTCCTTGCTTATTTTAGATGCTGGCTCCCCACTGCCAGGAGCACATGTCCCACTAACTCAATTTTCCATAATCCAAATAATTACAAATAGCTGTTGCCATGTTGGTAATACCTTTGGACTCCACTCCCATTTCAGTTCATGACTCTCAATGAACTTGAGTAGGGTTAGGAACACAAAGGATCAGATAAAACTCTTTGTCATTTTCTTGTCCCTTGAACAGTGATCTGAACTCCACGTGTTTATAGAAGCAGCCATGAAGCATTTTGCCCGCTCAGTGAGGATGGAAGAACAGATTTTTCCCTTGTCCCAGCTCCCAGACTGACCTGTAACTGCAGGACCTCTGAGCACCTGCTGGATAAACCTCACTCCAGGCCAAGGCTTAAGTGGTGCACTGGGCTGCAGCTGTCACTGGGCACAGAAAGGTACACAGAATATAGACAGAATTAAGCATTAAGAACTGAGCTCATGCTTTGCTTCATCTCTCTTTTGCTACAGGGAGATCTTTGTTACAAAGCCTGTGAAAAAAAGGAGCAGTTAAAAAACCTCACCTCTAATGCCTAGATTTTTCTGAGGATGTGTGTGTCGTGATTGCTTTGCCCTAGGACCATCTTCTAGATTCTTAAAATATTCTTGTATCTTTTTTCATTAGTTACCTTTCTTCTTTTCACTTTTGCCATATGCTGCCCTGATGTCACTGCCTCTGGGAGGGAGCATTTGGGCAATTTCCTTGACGGTGCTGAAAAGTGCCTTTGCATCCACCTCTCCTGTCCTGTTGCTCCAACTCCTGCACTGCTCACTATGGATGAATTCCTGCAGTGTTTCATCGAACCACCTCTCATATCCCTTGTTGGAGGCTTGTGTGCTCAGCTTACACCCAGTCTCATCAGGATGTCTTTTTGATTTAAGCTCTTGTCTTCTCCCTGCTAGTCCTAATACCTCATCTGTTAGCCACTGCTGGTTTTTGCATTGTTTCTTTATCCCAGTCATATTGTGTGCTGTGCCTAGGCTGACATCTTCTCCCTCACACCGTGGCTCATTTGGTCCCTTTTTAGTCCTGGCATGCTGATAGCACCTCAGACTGGCTGTAAACTTCCACTCTGGAGCTGTCATTGAAACATCCTGAGGTAAATCTGTTGCCTGGAAACAGTTTTTGCTTTGGGATGTGTTTTTTGTTTGTTTCCATATTTTCATGGGACATAATGTGACCATCAGAAGGCAGGAGACAGGTAGAGGAAGAGAAGTGATGTTTATTAGGAATTTGTTGGCATATGATCAGAAGCAAGTCAACTTTGTTCAGAAAAGAGAGCATCTATGGAACTGTTCTGTCACCGCCTATAAGGCAAATGGATTCAGTCTCCACCCCAAGACGAAATATGCCCTTTCTCTTTATTTTGCTTTTCCATCACCTCCTTCTCCCATTTTATACCATATTCTTTATGAGTAGAGCCTCCCTCTGCTTCCCTAGCAGCCAGTTAAAAAAAAAACCCAAACAACAAAACAACAAACCAAAACACTACAACAGAAGCAGAATTGTCTGTGCATAACAAAGATGCTAAAGAGACAGCACAAATAGCAGCCTTGATCCCTCAAAAGATGTCTGCATTAAAGTCAGTGCAAGATCTGAGTGCATAAAGTGAAGTGTGTGTGTCTGTCTTTGGCAGACTGAGACCTTGAAGCCTGCACAGACATCATGGCTGGGTACAGACATAAACTTGACACTTGCAATGTTTCACTTAGCTTTGACAAAATGTGATATTTGGAGAGCTGCTTTAAAAAGAAATACAAACAAAATCTCTATTAGTTTTATTACCCTTTCAAAGGAGCTGGGAATGTAGCTTTCCTGTTTGTGATACTTCCCTAGGGGAAAAAAAAAAAAAAAAAAAAGGACTTAAAGGAGAAATTCTGAAAGAAATTTGGTCCATTGTTACTGTCATACTAAGCCTTTTGGGCCAACTGACAGAATTGTATGGACAGACACAGAATGAAAGAAAGAATGAACTAAAGAAAAATCAAACTCAAAGAAGAAAATGTTCCAAGAGTGATTCTTGAAGATTTTCAAGGCATTTGAGTAGCATTTCCCTCACTTAAAAATGCATCAAAAAGGAAGAGTGAATCTTTACAACTGCAGCATATCCTCCTGTTTTCTAGGCTGAGGTAACTGCTGGCTGGCTCAGGAAGAAAATGCTTCACCGATGCACTATTTCTTACAGGGTCGTCATCAACACTCCTTGGACACAGAGTACTGGGGAACATAGGGCATGGCTATGCTGTGGTCTTTAGATACTCCCCTTCACCTTAAATCCAGACAGACAGTGCATTTTCTCCTCTACATAGTTGTACATGTTGGGTTATTTGGAAAGGTGCAATCTCCCCAGAGGCAATTAAGCAACAGTGAGAGGATGCAGAGACTCAGCTCCTCAGCTGGGCTAGCACTGTGGTGGGAGAAGATGAGACTTCAATGTAGTACAGTGTGCTCTGCCTAAACAGCATTTGCTCCATCTTGGTTCTGTTCTGCTGTTTCCACTTTTGTGTTTCTTGACATTCTTGTTACTATGGTAAATGACTGTCACAGAGGTGTACAGAAAGGATGTTGAACACACCAGTAGAGATGGAAGCTGAAAATGGTAATGGGACAATATGACTTACCAGCAGGTTCTTCTGCTTTTCTGTGTGTGGGACAAGGGTGAGAGCTGGCAGCTAATCTATCACTGTGCTCATGAGAGACTACTGTACACCTCTAGTCCCAGTACTTCAGCTTGCATTACAGCTGGTGAAGGAGAGACCAGATTCTACAACGCAGGCAGCCTTGGATACTGCTGCTGGCATCTGTGCCTACGACAGCAAGGAAGTCTTGATGCTGTGTTTGTATGCACAGTCTCCCAGTGCCATGCCCACAACCTGAAGTGAAGGATTTGGAGGAGTGGGTGAATTTGCAGATTGCTTTTTTTTTTTTTTTTTTGATCCAGGCTATCCAGCCAGAATAACTCAGCCCTGAACCTGTGCAAGTGCAGGCTACGTGGAGTTAAAAAAGTTGTGACCTACCCTTGTCCATCTTCATTCACCTGCACGTTCTGATCAATAATGCATATTGCTTTTTGGTTTCTCTTCCCATGTCAGAGGCAAGGCCAACAAAGCAGTGCATGCAGCATTACTGCAGGCACATTTGTGTTTGCTGATGACCCAAAAGTAAGTAGGCTTGCCTGCCCTTGTGCAGCCTTAGCCTTGGATGAGGCCCCCTTGTTCCTGTTGTGAGTTTCATTCCCAGATGAAGATTGTTTAAGTCTTAAAGTAGTGAGTGTCTTCAAGATGGGAACAAATTAGAAGACATGCCAAAAGAACAACTACAAGAGGAACTCTTAAATGCCAGGTCTTAAATCATTCTGGCAAATTGTCAGTGTGCTTATAGTTCTGCCTTACTCCCCCAAGTTTGGTGATGGATGACCACTGATAGGGATAGGTTGGAACTCATGACTTGGCACTCGATCCCAGAATTAACTGAATCATTCCCCCCGCTGCCACAAGAAAAAAGTATTCATACTGATCCAGTTTAAGAGCATAGAATAGCCACATCAGAAAAGTGAATACAGCATTGATTTCTAGCTCAAAGGAAAATGTTGTCAGGACATTGCACAAAATGTCAAGAAACTGCTTTTCCAATCACAGCCTGGCAGTTGTTCTTTCTACCCCACCAAGGTGCATGAAAGAGCCTCTGCAAATGAAAATTCATGGGGTTTTATTTTCGGCAACGTCTATGAATTAAGGTATCCAAAATACCTGAATACAGTGGCCTCTGAACCAGACATTGAACAGGGGGAGAACCTGTGCTTTTCCTCTGTAAGGATGCATTTATACTGCGCTTTACAGATCAGCAAACTGACAAGAGATTAGGTAACTTGCTAAAGACCACATGGCTGGCAGGTGGCAGAACAGGAACTATAGCTTGGAAATGCCTCTTGTTCTTCTGTCTGCTGAAAAGTCAGACTACGCTGACCCGTGTGAATGTAATGAGGAAGGGAGCAAGGGAGAGAGTGCACAAGAACTTCTCTCCTTTTATCACACCTTTGCATGACCGTGAGGGCCCTGACCTCTCCTACGCCAAGCCCTCTGCAAGGGGGCAGGTTCAGGAAGGATCAGGGTGAAATGTGAACTCACTATTTATCACTCTGAGAGGTCAGACTGAGAGTCTGGACGTGAGGCAGAGGCATCTTGGATTTCTTCCAAGGCTGGAGTAGCTGCTGTGGTATGTGCTGCCCAGGATTTTCCAGGGCAAATTCTGATTCGGCTCTAAGTCTTATTAGAAGCTCTGCCTGAAATTTCTTTCATTCTTATCCTATTCAGCTGAGGGCACCCAGGGCAGCCTGACCACTAGACAATATCCCTTCATAGACCGCAATCCTTATGCCTCAGTGCCTGTAACAAGGTAGCTTTGCAGCCAGTGGAAATTGCACAGCTCTGCTGACACAGGTTTATAGCTGCTAAGAATCTGGCCTCATATTTTGACTGTCACATACACAGCAAAAGCAGCGTTGCTCTTCCCTATTTTCATCATCACCAAGAAGATTTTGTTTAGGACTGTAGTTTACAAAGATCTTATTATAGAGAAATGAAAAGAAAACTCATCTAAAATCTGGTTACATTGAAAAATTCCAGCTGTCTTGCAATTCAATGCAGCTGTGCTATCCAGTATCTTTTTCTCTTCCTTTTGCATCTCTTTATAGAACATTAGCTTCTATAGAAAACTGGGTTTAATAAAAAAAAAAAAAAAAAAAAGAAGAATTTTCCCCCCCTTCTCTCTTCATTATTTACTGGGCATTATTTCCACCAGTGAAACCTACAGACTCGGACAAGGAAAAACGCAAAGATATTCTGAGACAGAGGAGCAGCAATGAGGAAAAAAAATAGCAGTTGTGAAGAGTTTCTACTGGCAATCTCTTGTCCATGATTTTTTTTTTCCCCCCATATACAAACTGTAATATGATGATATTATGCAACTGCCTTTACATATTAGAATCATTATGAGCAGTAGCTTTGTGATATCATACAGCAGGTGCTAAGAACAGTTTTTGCTTTTCCCCCAAAGCAACTGCAAAATTACTTACGGTTTCATTATAGAACAATCAACACTTTGTGGGGAGAAGTTGGTATTATTTTGTGATTGTGCTAGCAAGGGGGGGGGAAAAAAAAGGAAAAAAAGAAAGGTCTTATCTTTCTGTGGATTTTACAGCATTCTCAGGGTGAAAATTAAACTGAATTCTTTTGTAGTCAAATGTCTACCTCTTTAGTCAGACAAAACTCTGGTGGAACTGGAAGGTCTCAAGTCCTCACTCATCTCTCTGCCTTCTCCTGCAAACTCGTGTCTGCAGGGTCTCTGTGCACATCACCTGAGGACTGAGCAGTGTAGAGCTGTGGGCACGATTTAGTCCTTCAGCAGAGACTGAAAGGGTCACTACAAGTGCAGGTCTTACATTGACCTAACCTTTAGAATAAAAACAAAACCAAAGCGTTAATAAAAAAAAAATCAGTGGGGGTGAAGGCAGATGTGAAGTCCAGCCAAAGCCCTCTGAGAGTCACCAACCACTTTCAACACCTTTTATCTTCTCTATGGAGAAACTTGGGGGCTTAGGAAAGCCTCACTGCTGGTCAGCTCAAGTTACTCCAGCAGGAATAATTCCAGATGATTCCCACTCCCAGAGGAAGGCACAGCCATAGTCTAAGGTCTGCAGGTTTCAGTTCGAGGCACACCAGCAAGCTTATGGGAAGTTGCCTTTTCATTCCAACATGCCCTGCCAGCCTCCAATGCCCACATGGCAGCTGGACTGGCAGCCCTCAGAATGGCTTCGTTCCAGTTAGAAACAGGGCAGAGATAAGTTACAAATTTTCAGCTAGGGAACCGCAGAACTGTGGTGGAAACCTGCACTTCTCTGTTCCTAATGCCTTGAATTTAATACCCCAAAGACTGCATTTCCCCCCCCAACAAAGCCCACACTCTTGTCTTATCAATCACAAACTGTAATTAATATACTTAACAAGTACTTTTTCACTAAAAAAGCAAAATGTGTCTATTGTCTTCTATTTTCTATTCCCAGAAGATGCTTTGCTCTTATTTTGCCAACGTTTAGTACTGAACATTCCCTTTAAAATAGCTCTCTGTATATTAAGGACAGACAGCAGAAGCAGGGGGAAAAAAAAAAAATCTATACAGAAAGAAACGTAGAAGTAGTGTGAGGCAGGGCGCCCAAATGGTAACCAAATAGGAGGAACACTTTCTCCCAGTGTGAACTCCTCAAGAAGCAAATCACAACATTCAAAGCCCCAGCAATTCAGTGTAGTTTTTGTTACATATGAAAACGGAGATATAGATCAATTATACTCAAGAGAAAACACCTGAACATCACTCCTCGCAAGAGCACAGCTTTGAGTAAGACACAGCTCTCACTTTCGACAGTGATATTTTAAATACCAGTCACAAGCCTGTCGTGGTTTCACTGCTGCAGGAAAATACTGGAATAACGTTGTTTCCTAGCCTCGGTGTCACGTTAAATCAGAAGCAAGGCCCTCGACAGCTGCTTTGACCTCTAGTTTCCAGAAGAGATACTTAGAGCTGGCTCACTCCTACAAAGCTAAAAGCACCCAAGTCAGGTTGTATGTGCTCACCGGGCGTGGGGCTCTCACTGGTTCCAGTGATGCTACTCTGCTGTGAACTGATTTGAGGAGCCCTCCGCGTTTCAAGAACAGCCTTGGTATTTCCAGCTGCTGCCAGCATGCACAGTTAAGGGTAACAGAACAATCTTCTTAGTGCAACTCCATGCCACAGTGATTGCTGACCGCAAGTCCCCGGCTAACTGAAGGCTCTAAAATAAACCCACAGGCAACGCATTGCTAGTCAGAAGGGAAGGAGAAAAAGGGGAAGAAGAGGAAGAAAAAAAAAAAAAGGTGTCAAATGCTTTAAATTTGCAGCTGCTCCATCACCCCGGTCCACTGCCGAATTAAAATCAGAACAGTTACACTAATAGATTGGTCCAGCAACAAACCATTTGATATAAAAACCTGGGTTTTAGTCACCATGATGGCAAAATCAGTACAGACCCCCGCTGTTCAGACCATCTCACACGTAGAAGCTAAGTGAGTGGCTCCGGGCAGGTCTGGTTTTCCTCGGGCAGTACCCTTGCAGCATCCACGCTGCCGAACTACGGATCCGTTCCTTTCCTGAGACTGATTCTCGTGCGTTGTAGGATAAATAAAGAGAGGTTTGTAAACCATTTGATCCTGGGGTTAAGGGACGGAGCTCAGGTATGTAAATAAGCGATAAGGAAGCAGGCGCTGACAGCGCACGCCCCTTCAGTGAGAAAACACGCGTTGCACGACATGGGAACCCACGACCCCCACAAGAGGTGCGAGCTGCCCGAACGCCCAGCCTGGGCTCTGGGATCTCATGGGACCCCGCACCTGGATCTTATTAGCGACTGGAGACGCTGGGAGCGCTCCCCGGGCTGCCTCCGAGGGCAGCCCCCCGCGGAGAGCGGTAGAGAGGCCGCAGGACAAGCCCGGGGCGAGGCGCGCAGCCGGCGGGACCAGCGGGCCCCAGCTCCGCTTTGTGTTCGGCGGCGCCGTCGCCATTCAGCAGCCGCGCGGCGCCGGCCGTGGCCGGTAGATGGCGCTCTCGCACCGCGCAGGCGACAGCAGCGAGGCTGAGCGCAGCGCGCTCCTTCCGCGCCCCGCCGCGGAGAGGCCGGACCTGACTGCAGCAGAGAGGGCCGAGGTGGGGGAAGAAGGGCGACTTTGATTCCTGGCAGTGGAAAGCGGTCACTTGCTCAGCANTTTCCATGGTTTGGATCATGATTTTAAAAATAAGAAATTACCACGAGCAAGCCCACTTGCTGCACCCCCCCAGGCAGCTCCGGGGGATTCCTGCCTAGAGCTGAATATTGATGAAAACCTATATTACCCCAGGCACCAACTTAGCAAAGGATGTTTATGAAATCGTCCTGAAACGTAGTTTATTTACAAATCAAGTTATCCACTTATGCCAGACACTTAAAACATTTAGGCGGTTAGTGGACAGTTCTTATTATTACTTATCACTTGTTAAGCACCAGGTGCTCTCTGCTGTACAAGCCATGCAAGTAAGAAGTCAGTTCACCCTGCGAGGAAGGCACAAGGGAGGGGCCTGGTCAACTTTCCTCTCGAGTCAGGCCAGAGCTGATGACAAGAATCTCGAAGAAACGGAGGAGAGAATCAAAGCTTTAAGAATTTTTTCCACCCTCTTTGTTTTATTTATTTATTAGCTATGTGGGATTTTTTTCCCCCCCTTTTTTTCTTTTCAGAATAGGTGCTGAATCAAAGTTCATTCCAAGGAATTTTGATTATGAAATAACCAGATCAGAAGCTGCTTCTTTCTTCCCTTCTTAAGCATCTGCATCAGAGGCTTTTTCCTTCTTGCTCTGAGCGCGGGCAGAAGAGATCACGTACCCAGCCCTAACAGAACCCTGTTTCCCACCATGAAAAGAAGGATAAATTGGAACACTTAAGAAGGACTAGACAAGCTTCGAAAGAATTTTTTTTTTTAAGCAGATGCCCAACTCGCAACCATTTGTAAAATGAGGAAAATTCCTTGGCAGTCTTGGAGCTGTATTGCAGTACCCGGAGCTCTCTGTGCGCTGGCACTGCACAGTATGCAAATACATTGCACTCGCTATTTCTGTCAGTAGATGCTCTTCAGTGAGGGCACAGGCAAGCACTATCCCTGTCTCCTCTAGAAAGCTATAACTATGGTAACAGGATGTCATCTGCTGCAAAACGCTAGGGTTGCATTATTTTTTTTTTTTTTTTCTAAATGGTGATTTTACGTCCACTTTCCCACACATATGTTGAGGTCTTGCATCTGTAGCAAGCCTGGATTCGCCAAACTCTGTTTCAGAGGAGGAAAAAAACTTCACGGGCAGTAATCTATGCGGTGCATGTCCTTGCCAAGCACAGAGCTGTGTCATGCGAGACATGGAACCGAGCACGCCGCAACTTTAGGGCAGAGGGTAGCAATTCTTTTCATGAAGAGGAATCTCTCCAACTTATCAAAAGAGAGACGTCGCCCGTGCAGAGTTTAAAATCACAGCAAGAACTTGTTACCCTTTCGCAACCTCTCTGGACGGAATCTGTGCCTCCATTTGGTGAGGAGGGAATCGCTCGAGGTGCACACACGACCCCTTCGCTTTTAACTGCCTTGCCATCCCTGAGGAGAGGATGAGATTCTGTGCTTTAGAGCTGGGTTTTTCTTTGTTGTTTGGTCCCTCGTTCAGTTTTAAGCAGATATTTCAAATAGAAATCACCTAATATAAATATCAGCCAAATTCCAGAGTGCCTGTGCTATGTGTACATTTTGCAGGCAGCACAATTTATTTTCCCATCGCAAAGTCATCCCTAAATAACCTCTTCCTGCCTATTAAAATTTCATTCTTTTCCAAGTAAAAGAAGTGTGAAATATATACCTGGTGGTTGTGTGTCATTGCATGCTATTGCTCATCAAGTGTTTAAGGCCTTTTCTCAGGTAATCTTGAATTTTGCCCGTGTTCACCTGCATCAGAGCAGCAGGGACGGACGCACCAGTGCTACTTCTGTCAGTGCTGAGCTCCCTCAGTGCAGTCTTGAATTAAGTCCCAGTCTACCAAGTCATGGAATTTTTTCTAGCATTATTTTTTTTCTTCATGAATATTGATTAAGGAAATAACTTCTTAATGAATGGGGGGGAGAAAAAGGGAAAAAAATTGCAGTTTTAGAAGGCTGAGTGGAAAAAAAAAATCTTTTCACGGCACATAGCTCACCTAAAGCTGATCACCACCACCAACAGCAAAAAAACAGAACACTTAAGATTCAAAGGCAAATATTCTGTCCTTAGCTCACCCCTTTCCAGCAAGGTATTACAGCCCATTTCACACTGTTTAGAGAGTCGTGCTCTTTGCAGGCTGTTGTACTGTGTAAATATGAATGCACAGCAGAAGAGCCATCATTCTTCTCGCTAAATTCCCTAAACTTTATGGAATTTAAAGACAGACCTTCAGTGGCAATTCAAGCCCTTTGGATATAAAATTTGCCCTTTCTCTCCTGAATAAAAACTGAAAAGGCACCGCTCCCCGCTCCTCACCAAGCCACCTCTGAATGTTTTAAAGAAGTTCATCAACCAGATAAACATTGGTGCTAATGGAATGGGCAGATTTTTTTTGTTCTTTTAAATGCAATTTCTAAATGTTCATTTTTTTATTTCAGTAGGGGATGGGCAGAAACAGGCTGTAGGAATTTTGGTCTCTGCTACGTATGATGTCAGGTGTCTGTTGGGGGTTTGAAATTTATGAATTTAGGAACTGCTCTGTGAAGCCATTGTCCCTGTGAGTTCAGGGAGGTAAAGCTAAAGTAAAAATAAAAGCTTTGAGAAAACTGTCTTGGTACTTATTTGAGAGGTAAGTTCTGTAGCTCTGTGCCTATATACATACATATCCAAAAGATTGTCTTCAATGAGACTTTTTAATGTAAGGTTAATCTCCTAGGAAGTTAGATGTTTACATAAATGATATCACAAGAGCTGATTTTACATGTGAAAACTGCCATGGCACAGCATGCTCACACAAGCTGGAAGTATGCATGCTAAACCCATGTACTGACATGTTTGAATTGTTTTTTTAGGTCTTCCTTGCAAAAACAGTTCATATTTACAGTGAAATAAATTGCCTGCCTTTAATGGTCATTTTCCTAAAGCATCTGCTGAAAAGCTTTCGTCCACGTGCTGCACCTGCTAAAATCAAATTAAAGAACAACTAAAGCTGTTTTCCAAAGGGTCCATGTCTGGGAAGGGAGGCTGGAGAATTAAAAAAGCAATTGCAATCAATAAGACCTAAAAACTTTTTTTTTTTAATTGTAAAAGGGGAAATTATATATTTTTTAAAAATGAAACAAGTAACTAAAGACCAAGATAAAAGGCAGCAAAAAAAGTCAAGTTAAAAACTCTCCATTGGTTAAAGTTTAATTCAAAATATAAGGCTGTAAGCAAATTAAAACTATTGCTACACCTAGCAATGCTCCAGTGACTGTTGAGCATTCCACAAAGAAGAGATATTTGCAGGCTACTGATTTTTCAGGGCAGAAATGCATCACCTTAGCTCAAGGAATGGGCATTTAAAGGCTATTATTGGGTAAATGCGAGATTTTTAACATTAGAATGGTTTACTGGTTATTAATTTGGTGCTCGAATATTAGGGAAGAAATGCTTGGCTCTCAGTATTTGTCCTGGTTGAAGGGCAGAAGTGTAGAGAAATTAAACTCTGACGGGCAGAGTGTTTGCTTCGCTAATTGCTAACAAAGCTATGATGTGCTTCGAAAGGACAGATCAAGTATCATTCCTGCTTTAAATACTACATCTGCTTCCAATATTTGTGGTCATTTCAGGTCTCTGTGCAAAGTTATTTAATGTTGCCGCTTGTTGTGTAACACCAATGTATTCTGTGATACCAGAGCTCTGGCAGTTCAAAGGAGATGGCCCTACAGAGCATCCTTTTCATGTCATGGCTTTTGTTTAAAGCATGCTTCCAGCACACTGTCTGGTCTCTCCCCCTCTCTCTCCTGCTCCTGTGTGTGAAATAGCTAAGTGATTTGCAAAATAAATTACAACATCAACTGTTGAGTTTACAAATTGAATATGCATGAAAAATATTGCATAATATTACTACCTTCCTCGGCCTAATATAGGTAAATACGCCTGAAATTTGTGTTGGTGGGAGAGGGGGTGTTTATATACTGTAGATATTAATTACAGTTAGGCTAATTTAAAGTTTCTGTTATTAATTCCTTTATAGTTTCGCTGCCATTGGTATTAACTGCAGCCACCTATGAGCACAACCACTTGGTAATATTCTTAATTACATTGAGGAGACATTCTTCTTACAGTTAAAACAGCACTTTAACAACCTCTTTCTAGTCTCTTGTTTATTCAAAATAAATATTAGCCCAGAAAAAAACAAAAACAAAAAACAAAAGGCACCAATGCTCGGAATAAAAATGGGCCATAGAGACTTAAACAAGCAATGATTTTGGCGAGTGCTTAATTTCTTGTTTGGTTGAAAAAAAGACTGGATTGGCTATTGACAGGTCCCTATCAATAGGCAGACCCCAGAGGTCTGGCTATTTGCACATGGCCTGATTGACTTGTCCTTAATAGACATATAATTGTTGACAAATACCTTCCAATAGACTGTGGCAGGCATGGCCGGGCAGACAAAAGAGGCTCCTCGAAGGCAGAGAGGGGAGCAGAACGATTCAAGAGATGTGGCACCTTAAACAGGAATCAGCCAGCTTCCCCAAAGAAGCTTCTAGAGTGAAACCTGTAAATGCAGCCCTGCTTTCTGCCTCCAGCGGCCAACACGCAGCTCAGAGATAAAGAGCAGCATTGTCCAAAGATCCATTCAGGGTATCACTACTTCTAGACAACTCCAAAATACATCTTAATTGTACTGTACAGCTTAGTCATAACAACAAACATATACACTCAGCTCCCCTCTTTTCCCAGAGCCTGTGGGTTTTTTTTTTTTAAAGATGACTGGATTTTTCCCTATTGTTGTTTGCCCTTTCTCAGGTATTTTGTCCTTGAGCATCCACCCACCCTGGTTATTACTAGGGACATGATCCTAGGGTAGGCAAATCTTCTGCTCTTAAGCCCTATCATTTCCACTAGTTTATTAAATAATACCGTCATGTAAATTTTTATATGCAGAAAAGGAAATCTCATGCACTGACTGCAGGTGCATGGTTCTGCAGCTTTCCAGTCTCCATTGATTCCTGCAGGCATTGCGGGTGGCTGGTGCCTCTGAAAGCAAGATTCAAAAATGAATGCTTAATGTTGGTCACCTATTTGTGAGAATTTTGGCTGACTTTCTGAGGCACCTCAAGAAATCTGCGGTCTGCATCTAAGGATCTGGGTCTAAACACAGCCTTGTTTTGTGCAGTGCCTTTGCAGACATCTCCAAATGAGAGAGTTAAGTAATACATTTAGAGTGCTATTATTTTCTGTGTTAANGGGGAGGGAGGGAGGAAGATAATAAACTGCATTTATCCATCCTCAAGATAATAGTCCTATATTAGATATGTTAGGGAATTAATTACATGGATTTTTAGAATGTTTAGTACATTATAGGCATTGCAATACTTGTCACAAGACAAAAGGCCATTGAAATGATGCAGTACAGCCTTAGGCAGCCATAAAAGAACAAATTGTTCAAGTTTGTGCATCAGTGTGAGATCCGAAGAGCCCTGGCTCCAAGGAAAACAGCAGTGAAATCCAGAGACATACCTACTCTGGGGATTTACCCAGAAGTGGACTGAAGCCTGGACTCTGGCCTTTCAGCCCTGGGTTTGGTGTGCCTGCCTTTCCCTGTCAGCAGCAAGCTGAGAAATCACTCTTGAAATTTTACCTTGCAGGATTTCTTCCCTTGGTCATTTTGGATTTAGTAATGTACTCTCCCTTGGATTATGGTGCCTGTCAGGTAGAGGTAGTACCTTTTCCTGTGGCATGAGCTACTTGCAGAGAGAAGACAGAGGTGGGGGAGGAGGGTCAGGAAGGGTGCTCCTTAAATCTCTAAACTAATGTCTTCAGTGCCCCCACCTCTAAGCTCCCCCACCTCTAAGCTCCTCCAACCTCTTTCTTCCCAAACTAATAAAAACAACCAATAAAAAAAAAGGGGGGAAAAAAAACCCCAACAAACAAAACAAAAACCAAACCCACAGTGCAGACCGAGATCACAGAGGCAAGCAAAGTAGGTTACAAATTAGTATGACACCATCAAGGTGACACTGTAGACAACCTCTGACATCTGGCACAAAGCTGAATGCCTTGTGCCAAAAAGACCTTGAGCCTTGTCTTTGATTCTTATTGATCAAATACATAGATTAAATATGGTATCAGATGGCAAGGCTAAAGCCTGGGATTCTGCATAGAGTGAAGACCCTCAGACATGAAAAAGCAGATAGACAACAGAGAGAGATAGAGAGACAGAATAATTGTGCTGTGAATAAACAAGTGTAGGCTAAGGCAAGCGATTCTATCTGGCAGATGGGCAGGGCCTTTTGTACTTACTGCGCTTCTTACAGGACATGAGATCTAAATGTCAATGATATTAGGAATAAGGGGCAGTATTTTTAACGGCATTCTTGCAATCCCCAAACATTCCTGAGCATGTGCATCCTGCACCCAGCTGCTTCAACACGGTGCGCGCACTTGTGCGTGTGTGTGTATGTCCATTAATTCAGAATTACTCCAATTACAAGCTTTTGATGGTCCAAACCCCTCTTTCCAACCCAAAAGAGATGGAGAGCCCTCGGCCTGTCCAATCAGATCATTTTCCCTCCTGCCTGCAGCAGATGTAAGCAATTTACTTTTTTATTTCTACATATTCAGTACGAGCGGAGCTGTTGGTGACTTCTCACCCCGGAGCCTGCAGGATTCTAACCCTATCAAATTAAAGCATTTTGCTCACTTATTCCCAAGCGCTCGGCTGGTGCTTAGCAGGCCTCCCGCTGCATAGCAATGGCGGGCGTTCGTGTCCGCTCATAGCCCGAGCCTAATCAGAGATTATTAAGGAAAATATACAGTGCTTTAATTTGATGAGACTGGTTATAGGTACTGCAGTTAAAGGTCACACTCTTGCGTGTATCTCCCTCAGTCACTGTAATATTTTCCTCTCGCTTGACAATCCTCAGCTCCAAACAATAGGCCAAGGAGACACGTTTATTTTTGTCACGCTGTGATGAGCTCAATAGGGACAAAAATGAATTATTTAAAGTTCGCATAAACAAACAACCCCAGGCCAGGTTCCCCTTAGCCCGCTCACCCGCTCTGCATTTTGGCGCACGTGTGTGCACGCACACTCTTTCTCTCTCTTGCCTCTCTGGAACGGGTGATATAAATCTTCCGCAGCTGGAAAGCGAAGCTGCTTTAGATGTCAAATCCGGCTATGAAGGGCAGTGGCCACTGCCTGCTGCTCGGTGAGATCCAGCCCACTCAAGCCCTCCAGAAGGACCTGGGTATATCTCAGTGTCAGGTGGCTGGAAAGGACCTTTCGGCTTCTTTGGCTTTGAAAGCTTTCCCCATCCAGCAGGAGGTAAGGGAGGCCGGATGCAGCTGGCTCTGAGCCTTCCTGCTGCCACAGTGGGAAGGGGTTCAGCTCAGTCCTGTGCAATTTAAAGGTTGAGAGAGTGAGGGAAGCGTATCAACTCCAACCTGCCTGCCTATGCCGTGGTAATCAGCTCATGGCCTTGTCTAAATTCACACTGCTTCTAGCAGAGGCTCTGCTGGTGTGGAAAGAGGGGGAGGGAGGGGAGATGACAATTTTCTTCTTCTGACAGCCTTAACTCTGCTGCTATTCGTTAAAATAGTGAGGTGGTTTAGTCTCTTATAAGAGCTGCATGGCAGGCAGGGAAGGAGCGAGCTAGCGAGCGATGGGTGGGTTAATTCTAATCTCCTTTCGAGCCTAATGGTTTGAGCATATGTGTCCATGCAGCAGACCAACAGCAGGCTTATTTACCTCCAACATTTACATGAGAATTGCTTTATGCAGCTGTATGTAAAAATTCAAGCCACACAGTGTCACTGTATCACACAGGTCAATCCAAAGCCCAGTGGCATTATAGCAAGAGACAAAAGCCTCAGCACTTCACCAGGGGTTCCTTTAGCACTGAAAGTTGCTCTATTAAAAATGAAAACCAACCACAATAAAAACGAGAGCCTCTTTCCACTGGTGCCCCTCTTCCAGGTTCCCTCCGCATTCCTCAAAAGCTGCCAAAATTATGAGGACCTGGAGCCTGATCCTGCTTTTGCCCCTCTCAGCAGGCTGCAGGGAGGGTTGCAAAGGACGTCAGGATTGGGCCAGCTTCATTTTGTGTCTGTGAATAATCCCGTTAGCTGATCCCCAGGCATAGACTTTATATACACATTACTGATGGGCAAAGGCAGAAGAGTTCACAGAGGTGCAGTTTCAGTATTTATCCTAAACAGAGGCAGACAGGCCCAGGCTGCTTGGGATGCTACAGGCATCCTGGTCCGTCTGGTAAATTGCTTGTGATTGCCTGCCTGTTGGTTTGTTTTTCTCTCCCCGGTTTGAAGGGCCTGTGATATCCTCAGAAAAGCCACAGCTATACGTGCAGTAGAAATGAAGGCTGCACACATTTCTTCAGGGAAATGGGGGAACCCTGCACTGGAGGAGAAACCAGGATCTTGCAAAATCACCTCAGTTGTATGGTGCTACACTGATAGTGTCCCACATTTAGCCATGCAAAAAGCCACTGTGCTTCAGGGCCCCTAATTCTTGCTGTTTTTAAAGTAACCCATTAAGCTTATGATGTTGAATTTGACTGATGTTTCTAGCATGGCCAGAGACAGCATTAGCAGTCTCTGCACTGGAACTCCCTCAGAAAAGGCAAAAGTATATCAAGGGCCAAAAAGTTACCTGCTTTTTTTTTTTTTTTTAACTTCATAAAAAGTTTTTCTGTGGAGGCTTGGGACAGTTCTTATTTTAGTCTGAACCAATTATTCAGCCTTAATACCTGGACCCTGGTATGCTTCTGTCTTTGATCAGAAAGAACTTGCCTGAAGGCCAGCTCAAGAGAGGTTCAAAGTCAAATGCTTTGATTTAAACCACTCTGCTCCCATCCATGAAAGAAGATGAGAAGAAACTCTCTGGTATAAGACACAGATAAGTGCAATGCAGCATGTCACATGAAGCATTACAATGAGAAGCATACGAAAAGAGATGTTTCGGGGAGCAGAGGTCTTAAAACACAAATCGCCCTAACAATCTGGTGTTCTTGGCAGTGATGAAATTTCCTAGGGATTACAGCAAAATTCTTGAGCTTGGGAGAAACTCCAAGTATTCCACAGTAATGCAATTAATAGAGATATTTAGCATGGCCACAGAGCCAGACTCAGATGCTTGCAGTCTGAGAGCCCCTGAAGCAACATTTGTAAGGGTCTGCTAGCAATGTATGGAGGATAGGATGCTGCTGGACCATTCCAGTTCTCTTAGCAATTCCTTCCTTGAAACACTTCCCCACATCACTCCAATCAACTATTTAACTATGTGGCTGTAAAGATCTCTCCAGAGATTATAAAACTTGGAGCATATTAGAGACTCCTGTCATAGGATCACAGGATGTCAGGAGTTGGAATGGACCCAAAGAGGTCACTGAGTCCAACCTCCGTGCCAGAGCAAGACCACTCAATCTAGCTCAAATCACAGAGGACCACATCCAGATGGGCCACAAAAGTCTCCAGAAAAGGAGACTCCACAACCTCTCTGGACAGCCTGTGCCAGTGCTCTGGCACCCTTGCAGTAAAGCAGTTCCAGCTTGTGTTGAGGTGAAACCTCCTGTGCTACAGCTTATAGCCATTGCTCCTTGTCCTATCACAGGAAACAAGTGAGCAGAGCCTATCCCCCCACTCCTGACCCCCAGCCCTCAGATATTTAGAAACATTTATTAAATCCCTTCTCAGTCTTCTCTTCTCCAGACTAAAAAGCCCCACGTCCCTCAGCCTCTCCTCATCAGGCAGTGCTCCAGTCTCCTCAGCATCATCATAGCCCTCTGTTGGACCTTCTCCAGCAGATCCCCATCCCTCTTAAACTGGGGAGCCCAAAACTGAAACTGAGGTCTCATCAGGGCAGAGTAGAGGGGGTGGAGAACCTCCCTTGATCTGCTGGAAACACTCTTCTTAATACAGCCTGGGATACAGTTGGCCCTCTTGGCCACAAGGGCAAGTCCTAGTATTTTGGTGCGTGTTAGGGTGGTACTTACTGCCTGCCATGGAAAGGCACAGGACTCAAGCCCAGAAATGACCCTGGATTCTGCACAAAGAAAGGAAGCATTCTTCTGATGGCAACTGGAGTTTGTTCTCCTTTCTTACTTTCTATAAGTACCCTGATGAATATTTCAGCCTCTGAACTCCCCCATATGCATAAAAAGGAGAAAAAAAAAATCTGCTTGGGCTTCACACAGGAAATGAAATGCAGAACACACAGTATCAGAATGCAGCCTTCCACTGCCTGCGTCGCTGTTTTATTGCTTGGGCTGTAATCGCTCTGGGGGAGCCATCATTTCCCCACTATGTACAGCAACACAACAGGCAGGCTGCACTGGCTGGGAGATGATTTCCCCCGCCTTGCCATTCAGAACTTCACTTTGTTGACAAGAACTAAGGGAACAAAAAGGAGAAGGGCTTTTTCAGCTATCTTTTTCCACTTCCGATGAATGAAAGTAACTTTCCTTTAACTATCAGTGCTGTGGTGGATACATTTAGTCACTGTATCCTGCTGGGTCTTTTCACTGGGGAAGGTTTTGATGGCAGAGCCCTTCTTTTCTCCACTGACTGGTACCTTAGGCATTTTCCTATCTTCTTTTCATTAATTTGCCCCCATATATCCCTTCTGGTGTCCTGGTAACTCAAACAAGAGAAGCCCAGAATTCCTTGCAGCAGAATGCAACTTTATTAAAGCAAACTAGATCTGATTTTTGCCCAGGAATGAGACCTGGGTCCTCTTTGGAAGACAGTTCTCGAAAACCCCCTTCCCACAACTGTACCAGTGGTTTCAGTAAGACTGCCCTTTAGTGCAATTTACTGGCCAAGCTTTCCTTTCAAGTTGAGGAATCAGAAAACCACCATAGTAACATGTTTCAGGGCTGCTATGCCCTATGTGATACCTTGTAGTATCACACTGCTGTACATGGTGCTCACCACACACCAGTGGCATAAGCAAAGGATGCAAGTTAAGGCTTTCTGATATCGAAAGGAGCAACTGAGACCACTAAAAGGGAATAGTATGGGGGAAAGGCTTTAAAACTTCTCCCCATGTGCCCACCCACAGAGCTCTGCTCCAATAATCAGCATAAGGGAATCTTTATATAGAGAGGAAATTTCTCTCATCCTGACTATCAAGATATGTTTGTTCTTTTCAGGCTCCTGAAGGATCTGTTTCACATGTATAATCCCATAAACGAAAGAAAATAAACCCCAAGATGCTAAAAAGCATGCTGAGGCTGAGGAGACACAGTACAAGAGAGCAAACCATCCAAACAGTAAAACAGTGTGAAGGATAACAAGAGCAGGAAAGAAACAGCACAAGAGAAAGAGAACAATTAAAAAACAGCATATGCTGTATGGAGCAGGAGAGTCCAGCTTATAAAAAACAAACACTAGGCTCTCTTCTCTGCTTGCACAGTAATCCTGGTAGCTTTGAGATGAGAATGATGAGAAACTCATTTCCAAGGTGCACCTCAGATGTTTGGGCACAACTACAACAGGGAAGACCACAGCTTGCTGCCATCAACCAAACGCATCTTCCAGGTGGTGAAATAAAACTTTGCTACAGCCTACTCAGTCAAACTATCCAGCCAGGCCTGCAAGGTGCTCATTTTCTGCTTATCAAATTCAAGTTCTGTCAATGCTGCCTGCTGTGTGTGATGCTTCATTTAAACCATGGCTTGCTGAAGTTCACGTACCTCTTCCACACACACTAGAAATGTTGTTGGAAAAATAGAGGGAAATTTGACACAGCTCTAAATCTATTTAGCTGAAAGCCACTATTAGAAGTCAGGGTAGAAGGAAGAATAGTTACTTCTTGGTTCAAAAGTTCCTGTCATGTTCTCTCCCAAGGAAGGATCTTTGCTCCTTTGGTGTGCTGCCAATCTCCACTTTCAGTGCTATTCTTGACATATTCAGAGGGTACCTTTCATAGCCACTGCTTTTGAAAAAAAAAAAGGTTTTTTGACTCCCATGGTATGACCTTCCCCCAGAGAGAGACAAAACTACCTTGACATGACATAAGAGTCCTTAAAACCTCTCCAAGCAGCTATGAGGCAGAAAGTGAAGAAAAAGAAGAGTCAGAGAACCTTGATGGGTTCATTAAGTGTCATGGCGAGCCTTACGGAGTTCTGCTCACTTGTGTTTCCTGCTGCAGAGCTTGATGCAGAGAGAGAGTGTGTGTGTGTGTGCAAACAGCTGACACATTTTCTTCTGCACTGACAGGAGCTGGATTTTTGATTGGGCCACGAAACTTTGGAATTCAAGCAGGGATTCACAATTCATAAGAATAGTGTGAAAAAGAGATAAGTTCAGAAAGGAAACTAACTAATAAGAACATAATCAGAGTGACTGGAAAGAATGAGGGAAGAACAACTTAAAGTTGGTAGGGGGAAAGTATAGGTTGAGAATGCAGAAAGTTTCACAAGTCTAAACAAACACTTTGTTTTTCGTGGGTTCCCCCCCTTCTCTTAGGAGGGGCAACGTCAAATCTTCAGAAGCAAAGACATTGTCATTTTAGAAATACACCTACATCTAAAAAGGAAACATAATTGAATTCTCAGTGCATAGCGTATTTTGGCCAGGAGACTGGATGATCTGTAGCTGAGAATGAGCACGTGAAGTTACAGTTCCAGAAGCAACTGTCAGCAGCTATTTACAAGGACTTGTAATGACAGGATGAGGAGTAATGGGTTTAAACAGGTAGAGGAGAGACTTAAATTAGATGTTAGGAAGAAGTTCTTTACAGTGAGGGTGGTGAGACACTGGCATAGATTGCTCAGGGAGGCTGTGGATGTTTCCTCCCTGAAAGTGTTCAGAGCAGGTTAGATGAGCAACCTGTTCTGGTGTGAGGTGTCCCTGCCTCTGGCAGGGTGTTGGAACTAGATGATCTTCAAGGTCCTTTCCAACCAAAACTATTCTATGATAATAGAGTAGCAAATTGGTACACTATAACATGGTTAAAAAATAGCAGTACCTATGCATGCTGTACCTACACCTTATGCCTTGTAGAATCATTTACTTCTTTGTAGAGTAGAAAAAGGGCATTTAGAGAAGACCTGCCTGTCAGTGCTTAATAGCTTGCTAGATTTTAGACCAAATTTGAAGAAAGAATCAAAAGGAGTAAATGGTAAAGCATAGCTTCCTGAAGCTAGACTGTGCCAGGCTATCTTGAGAGGTTTTTTTAATTAAAAATATTTTTTAAAACAACATTTTAAAGATTTATCCATCCTTCAAATTAAGCATTTCTGCAGGTGCCACTTGGAAACTATTTAGTTCACTGGGAGAAAGTAGAGAATTGAGTCAGAACTCCAAGGTCTGGGTTGGTAACAGAGGAAGTGAAGTTGTAATATGCTGCAAGGGGAAATATGGGGCTGGAGGGAACATATTAGGGGAGTTCTTCAAAGATCAGTCTTTGGACTGATATCACTTAATGACTCATTAATAACCTTGGCACAAAAAGTAAGAGTGTTGAAATGAAATTTGCAGATTGTACAAAGTTGGGAGGCACCATCAACACAAACGAAAATCGCAATATCATACAGGAAGAATTGGATGACCTTGAGGACAGAAGTAATAGAAATGGGATGAAATTGAACAGTACAAAATGCAAGGTCATGCACTAAAGGACTAATAATGAGAATTTCTGCTAGAAGCTGTTGGGAATGACAAAGGAGGAGAAAGACCTGGGTTTGCTATTTGATTACAGGATAAATATGTGCCATAATGTAACGCAACTGAAAAGGCAGACGCAATCCTAGGATTCATTACCTGTAATAGTGCTAATAACAAGAGGAAAATATTAATGCTGCTACACAAAGCACTGGTGAGACATTATCTGAAATACAGCGTAAATTCTAGTTACCCATGCTCAGGAAGGATGCATGCAAATGGGAGCAGAGGGTGCAAAAGAGACCATTACAATGGTCAAGGAGCTGAAGAATTTCTGAGAGGGAAGTAAAAGAGTCTGCTTGTTCAGTCTATCTAAATGGGGGCTTAAAGGGACACAGGACTGAGGAGTTATGTAATTTTATATACATATACATATATATATATAGGAGTGACCCAAGAAGTCACTCCAATAAAGTCATTTTGATTTCATGTAATTTGGGAATGACAAGATGTTTCTAACCACTGGAGTACAAATTCTTTAATGACCTTCTAGAGATTAGTGGAGGTACATGGAGATAATTTAAAAAATACAATGTGATCAGATTATGAATCATAGAATGGTTTGAGCTGAAAGGGACCTTAAAGATCATCTAGTTCCAACCCCCTCCACTGTGGGCAGAGACACCTCCTACTAAACCAGGTTGCTGAAGGTCCCATCCAAGCTGCCTTTGTTGTAGCTGAATGCTACAACATGCCTAAAATGGTGGCAGCAGAGTGGATTTAATATTCCTGACACATCTTAGATTTACAAGTAGTCTTTTTCATTACTCCATTAAGACCCAGGAAGATGTGAAGAGACAGCACTTTGCCATCTGAAAGGAGGATACCAGTAAACAGGAGACTTTGCAACATGAGAAGAAAATTTTGGAGGTAATAATTACCTTGAAAAGATAATGGGAAAGTTAGTTCATGTATGTGACATCCTGAATTCATATTAGGGATGGATACTACTTTTTTAGCTGAGAACTGTGGATAAGAAGAATGAATTTCCCTCCCCTCATTTTGGAGCCTGCTTGCCCAGTAGTGGCATATGCTCTTTGGTTTTCTCTGGAAATATGTCCTAACATCAAGAAGTTAATAAAAGTCCTACATTTGGTTGTCTATAGCAGCTATTAGCACCTGTGCAGACCATGGAAGTACTTCTCCTTTTTACAGACTTATTTTCACGAGAAAGAGATATGGATAAAATTGTAAAACAATCTAGCACCTACTAGGGCTCGTCTGTGTGCTCTGCGCACCAACACAAGCAAACAAACTGATGGCACAAACACTCTCATCTCCCTGACCTGAGTTTTTTTTCAACTAAATATTTGTCAACTAAAAAAATATAAACCAAAATAAAAAGAAGACAAAGCTACTGGAAGACATTACTGGAGAAGACAAAGGAGAAGGCCTTCATCTGCAGATCCACCTAGAAAATAATCTTTGTAACCATAAGAAGAGCAACTCAGAAAAAAACAGATATATTTGCTGTCTGGGAGGATGGGTGTTGACCTGATGGCTTTCAATATAATCTCCAACAACAGCACAAGATCATCTCAACTTCATAAAGGCACAAGCTCCATAAACCTTCTCCACTGAGCATTATGGTAAGTCACTAAAAGTGGAATAATTCAGTAACTGCTACTGTTGTGCTTCAGCAGAGTACTAATGACATTTACAGTGCTGAGGAGGGCATGTTACTCGCTTCCTAATCCTAGATGGAATTTTTCAGGAAATTAGTCTCTTCACTGAAAACCCTAGCTTCAAACTGACCACTCTTATCTGCAAATTCAAATAAATAGGCGCAAAAAAATGCAAAAATATTCAGAGAAGTCTAGACACACACTTTCAACATTTTAACCATATACTTTGCTGTTTCTCTGCAGACAACATTTTCAGTCCAAATATTGTGGAAGCACATTTAAAAAAAAAAAAAAAATCACATGAAAACAACCCAAGCTTTTTTAATATAGGTCAAGCAAAATATTTTTGATAACCCAATGCACTTTTGCAGGGACGAGTGATTCTTGTTGGAAACATATTTTATTTTTTTCCCCCAAAATGTCAGAAATGTCAGCTAAGTTCTATTTTATAATTCTTTATTTAATCTTAGTTACCGGATGAGAAAAATCAGTTATTCAGCTGCTCTAATGGCAAGAGTTGGAGGGACAGAAGGAGAGATTTTACATTGCTGAAGTTTAGACACCTAACTGGCCAGGGTTGCTTGGGATTAGCAAATAATAATAATAATAATAATGCAATGAATCTTCTGTTGTCTAATGCCAGAGGAAGATATCTGGGATAGGAACGCTACCAGAGCTTCACAATGAAACTAGTGGGGAGCAAAATTACATACAAATTGGATAGGTATATACAAATAAGTGCATAAGGATATAAATAGGTAGAAGGGATACATAAGTGTAGTCAAATGACCTCAATATAGAACATATTCCTGCTTTGAAATGATGTTCTATATTATGAATGCCCCAGAGAAGGGCAATGAAGCTGGTGAGGGGCCTGGAGCACAAGCCCTATGAGGAGAGACTGAAGGAGCTGGGGTTGTTTAGCCTGGAGAGGAAGAGGCAACCTCATTGTTGTCCGCAACTACCTAAAGGAAGGTTGTAGCCAGTTGGGAGCTGGTCTCTTCTCCCAGGCAACCAGCAACAGAACAAGGGGAGCCATGGCAGGGGGGCTGCAACTAAATGATCCTTGTGGTCCCTTTCAATCCTGACTGATTCTATGAAGTTGTGCCGGGGGAGGTATAGGCTGGATATTAGGAAGAAGCTCTTCACAGAGAGAGTGATTGGCATTGGAATGGGCTGCCCATGGAGGTGGTGGAGTCACCGTCCCTGGAGATGTTCAAGAAAAGACTGGACGGAGCACTTAGTGCCATTGACTAGGGCTGGGTGATAGGTTTGACTGGATGATCTTGAAGGTCTCTTCCAACTTGGCTTATTATTTTCTATTCTATTCTAAACCTCAGCTAAATATTACACTAAGAAATGTTCTCTAATTACAAACATGACAGGTGGCTACAGTTCTTTCTTTCTGCATTGACTTGATAGCATTATCTCTCTGCAAATTCTTCATTCCCTTTCTAAAGTAACTGGAATGGCTACCAGTGTGTAAATAAGGAAATGCTGCCGAGTGCTGCTGACTATTCACTGCTACACGAGAATAACCTCATGCAGTGGAATTCAATTTGCCCATTGACATGGATGTGTATGGGATAGGAAGTGTCACTGTTCCGCCTTGCCAAGCACTGCAGCTCCTGCTATGGAAACACAATGAAACCAAACAATTAGTTAGAAATATTGCTCTTAAAGAAAACTGATTTGCTTGTCTGTCTTCTAAGAAAAAAAAAAACAAACCCTCAAGTTACCGTATACTATCAACCTTGGCTTGACTGGCAGTGATTTTCCTGGTCTAGTCTGCTGGGAACCTTAAATGAACATGAGCAATTATAAACCCAAAGTCTTCAGCAATTTGTAGGCATTATCTCAGGATAATTGCCCTGAAACGTTCATGTTGCAAAGCAAAGGTAGATAATTTAAAAATCCATCTTTCTCTGCCTGCACTATGAGTGGGGCGTGATGCTCTTCCCTCCTCTGGGCCTTGCAGTAGTATAATAAAGCCCAGAATTGGTCCTTTGAAAACGTCTATTGCCGTCATTTAGAAAGCAAAGAGGCCAAATCCGAGTTTAACCTTTTCTGGCTTTATTATTTTTATAAAATGAAACCCGAGTCATATTTTCTGGCACAAACAGAGGAAAAAAAGTGGAATATTAAAAGTCAAGGGAACAAACCTGCCCTGAGGAGGTCTGCACAATAACATCCATTTCAAGAAAGCTTTCCTGCTCCCCAGGAAAGATGAGTACCTCTCAGAAGGAAACAGTGGGTCTTGGCCTCCTCATGGCTGTCCATGCACTAACTGAGCTTGATATTTTCTGGGAGTTTTACTTACAAGCTTCTAAAAGTGCTCACAAGTGCTCAGCTCCCTCTTACAACTGGGAAAAACCTCCTGAGAAGTGCTGAACGTTTCTCTCTTCTCGTGACTCACACAACTGCCTCATTTGTAGGTGGTTTCCTCAGTTCCTTGCCCTCATCCTACCGAGCAGGCAACTGAAATGCATTCATTGCCTTACTGATGTATAACAGCTCTTCTCTCCACTGCAAGGAAAGCAGACTGCTTCTAGCCTACAAGCAAAGCACAGTGATCTCTGAGCTTCGACAAAGAACTAGCAGGAAGAAGAATTTTTGGAGTGAGGAGGAACAGAAAGGGAAGAAGAAGCCTCCAGAGGAGAAACACTCACTGTGATAGCCTCCTAGTAACTGCTTCAATTTTTCAACACTAAAGAAGTCCAGCTCACCATTTCCCTGGAAACTGCTAAAAATGAGTCAGAAAAAAATTAAAGCTGCATCAGCCCAAATAAAAGGTTTGGTATCAGAAAGACAATGTAAGGAGAGCATTAGGTTGCTTGCTTCATAAATAGTGTAACTGGTTTGCTGGAACTCTTCAGTGGATGCATTGGGTATTCACTCAGTACCCTTTAGTTTGGAGTTTTCACTTATAGAGAGCAGGAGAAAATTCAAGGTTCAAACATTGTTATCAAGGAAATAACCTTGCAATACCCTGAGTTCCTTTCAATTTTTGTTGATTCTTGACTGTGCTGGTCTTGGGAGAAAACCTGAATTTGAAAGACTGTTCCAGCTCATTCCACCACTCAAGACCCATCTGTGAACACCGCAAGACTGGGACTTGAAAACTTTCTGCCTTTCACATCTATGTCCCTTTTCTCTTCTCTCCTGTCCTTCACTCCATCCTTTTTTACACTCAGTGTGAGCTAAAAAAATTGCTAAATACTGATGTTGACAACACTTGATTGAACCATTTGGGAGTCAATAACGCTCGGCCCCATTGACAATCAACATATTTATTATTTGAGTCTTGTTTTGAAATGGAACTTGCTTCAGGCAGGGCTTCATTCTAAGCAGTGCTGGAAGACTCGGAGCATGATAGGAGTGCAGGATATTCCCAGATGTGCCAAACACAGACCAAAAGGGAGCAGACACATGTTCTCCCTCACTCCAGCAGTGTCCATTGCTGCGGCTGCCCAAGTGCACTTGTTTTTTATAGGCCCTGGAGAGTTGGCTCTTTTATTTTTGGGAAAAAAAAAATTAAGATAAAAATTGAGGCACAGAGTGAACAGGGGAGAGGAGAAAAGGAGAGTTAGCAGCAAGAGGGCTAGCTGAGTGAGGTTGGTGACCTGATTTCAAGTATACTGGGGGTACTCTGTGACCCCTGTAATTTTACTGCCTCCTGAGTTATCGCTTGTGATTTTCACTGGAGTGAAATGATACATCAGGGAACAGTAAGGATTCCAGCAGCCTACAGACAGGCAGAATACAAAAGTACCTACCAAAACAGCTGCTGTACCTCTGGCAAATATATATTTTCAATCCTTTTGAATGGAGGCTCCAACTACCTATCCAGATGCCCTAAGGCTTCATTAATTGAAAACACTAGAGTAGGGAATTCCACCCCCCTACCCCCGCCTTTTCTTTTTTTTTTTATTTTTACAATTGTGAGCCAGAAGCCAGAAGCTTCTGTGACATACCTCTCAAGGAGCTTAATCTAGATTCAAACATCCCCTTCGAGCTGTGGATCAGAATTTGTTCCCCATGAAGACCTGTTTTCCTTAATGACCATACCAAAAAGCAAGCTGAAAAAAATTTTTAAATCCTTGTTTTCTCCAGTGATGCTCTGCTCAGTGTAGTCCCACTAAAGAGCAAGGGCTTGCAATCCCAGGTAGCTTAATAACAACACAGTGCCCTACTAGAGACTGGACTGCTTTAAAAAACAGTTTCAAAGTAGAATATTCATCAAGAAGAAGAAGAAGCTGGTGTCAAGAAGAGATCTTCCCTGGAAAAGAATGAAAATTGGAGAAAATGGGAGAGATACACTCTCTTTTGGGTGAAATTTTAACTTGCACCAAAAAAAAAAAAAAAAAAAAAGAAGGCATTTTTCTGCTATGTTTGACCCAGTCCTTAGGTTCATGGTGGCTCTCTTAAAAATGTAAAAGCAAATACGAGACTTAAGATATATGCCACATCCTGCTTTCAAGTTAAAAAATGGTACCTTTGTGAAAAACTAGTGAAGTCCTGTTTCATTTCTTGTTGGAAAGGGGAAAATAAGCCTTTATTTCAAATCAGTTGAAAAGAGCAAAAGGTAAAGTGACAGAACAGAGAAGGTTATACACAGTTCCCTTTACACAGAGATAAATGCATTGAAAAACTTTAACCAAGACACTTCTGGCAAGATTTCTTGCTTGAATTGAAAATGCATTTTCTACTTAAAAAGTTAAGGCAAGGAAGTTTTGTCTGGGTGCAGTATTCACACACCTGTTAAAAACTGCTACGAGCTGAACATGTAGTTCCAAATCCCGCTGGAAAAGTCCTATAAAAAAGTATTATCAAATAAATAGAATTGTATAATAATGACAGGAAACCATCTGTGAAATTGACTGGAGAATTAGGTCCTTGATAGCAAATGCAGACAGCAAGGCAAAAAGTGCTGTAGAAGTTTGTCCCCTCCAAAATGTGAATATTTCAAATCATTCAGTGAAACAGTTTTTTTGGTTTTTTTCTTCCCCTTCTAGTAGATTAACATATGAAGAGTCTCTGCACCAAAAGTGGGTGCTGAATTCCATATTAACTTCTAAAGAAGAAATCCAATCCAGATCAAAACAGTGATGGCTTGCTTTCTTAAGCGAGTGCTTGTAACAAACAGTGTTATTTGAACACCGAGGTTGCTGGTGTGCTTGCTCAGGAACACTGTTGCATGGCAGTTTGTAACACGGGCACCTGTTTCCCCCTCCCACTCAATTTTGTTCCAAACAGCAGTTACCCACCACGTGACCGTATGCGCGCCGCAAGTGACATAGGCCAGGTTGGAACTGATCTACAGCTCACCTGAAATAGTTAAGCAGCTCTGATGTCCTAATGTTGCCACCAGGGAGTTGTTTCAGGGTCTGAAGTGGAGATAGAAGAGATTTCTTCGTGTCCCAAACGAGCAGAAGATCAGGTGCTACTCTGCAGAGCATGGGCAATGGGAACTACGCAGCTTTATTGTGCCAGTTGGTCCTTCAGATCGCAACTAAACCCAAGGCTTCTAATACAAATTTGTGTGAACTTTCCCTCCCTCCTGTTCCCTCCATTGGCCTCGCAAAACCTTTTGGCCATTTCAAGTTAGAGCCTTAGGGTTTAATTATTAGTATGACAAGCAGAGCTTTCACAGAGGTGAAGGGGGAGTGCAGAGGTGAAGTGGCTGGAGACATCCTGCCTCAATAGGGCACAGGCAGCAGGAAGGCTTCCCTGTGTTTCCCAGCTTAGCTGGCTACGCTTTCACACAACAGCTGCCTGGGGGCCCAGGTGGCCCACGCTCCGGATCATACGCTCAAACTCTCAGCTCTCTCTGGAGGGTGCCAAGCTGCTTTTGGGCCAACGTCCCACTGTGATCTGGATATGGGAGTGCTTACACTGTACACAAGAAGACTGGAGAGCAATAGGTAGCTTTTTATGTGCAAGTATCAGCGTGCAGACACGCACACGCCTTCCCTAGGGCAGAAACTTCTCCAAGTTCTTTTGACCTCTTAGTCCACCTTACAGTTTCGATCCTTTTAAAATCTAAGACTTATGCTTTAGGTTTTGGCACAAGATGAAAAACAAAATAATCACCATCATTAGCAGGCAACTCTCCCTTGTGTCCCTTTACCCCCACATCATTTACATGCTACTCGCCCTTGTAATATTACTGTATGTATCAGACAAACCCCTACTATTTCATTGCCTTAAAGATGAAAATGTTTTCAACTCCCCTATGCGTTCTTGCCTTGATTTAATTTTACAAGGCAAGAGCTGGAACAATTATTTGATTCTTCATGTACAGCGGGCTTTCAGTGGTCATTTCTGAAGTTTTACTGGTTCGTAACCTCTGTAATCAGAAGACCCAGTTAAAAAAAAAGAAACTAAGTGAACAGGCAGGAATCTGTTCATATTATCCCTTCCTAGCTGTCCAGGCTTTCATCCTCTTTTCTCCCACACATGCCCTTATTGCTCTGCTACTCACCCACCAATGAGGGTCTGTCAATGGCAGTGAGAGGTCAACATCAAAGCACTTTTACAGCTAGCAGCTTGCAGCTAATGCTGGCATTATGGAGAGAAATAGAGAGAGAGAGAAGCATAGGGATTGAATGAATGGCCCTCTCATATAGAAAGAGACTGAAGAATAGAACAAAACCTCCTATTCTCCCACTCTTTATAATACTCCTGGGCCGAGTGTGCGTATGTGGTACACAGCTGAGTTTGAACTGCATTAGCACTCTTTCAGTTTACAAACAAGAGGCCTAATTTAGAAGAAAAATCTCCTATCTGATTATTTCTTTGTGCTCACCCATGTGGTAAAAAATGTCTGTACAGAGGAGGGAGGGGAGCTACAGAGGTGGCTTATTAACTTCTTTGGCTGTATGATGATTATGAAGGGCAACTGAGAAATCGTTATTCATCCATAATTTTCAGACTGAAGGAAAAAAAGTCCCTTAAAAAAAATAAAATCAATATGGATTACTATTTTTCTGAAGAAGGAAGCAGAAAGACCATGGGTCACTCCCACACCAACTGTATGACTGAAGCTAGTCTTAGCC
The DNA here is from genome assembly GCA_013396835.1 of Psilopogon haemacephalus. NCBI lineage: Eukaryota > Metazoa > Chordata > Aves > Piciformes > Megalaimidae > Psilopogon > Psilopogon haemacephalus. The sequence goes on along the minus strand of VWZI01021435.1, from coordinate 598,530 downwards.
CCTGCCCACACAGAAACCCAGGAATTATTTTTGTCCCATGCAATTGACATTGAGATTGCATGTCTTCCTGTAAAGACATTATGGCCTTGGTATAGCGAGTTTCACAATTCGATGAAATTACCGCCTCATGCTAGGTAGATAATTGTAATCATCTCTCCTGGCTCACCAATCTATAATTCTGTAACGAGGGAGAAGGGGATTCAAAGCTTGCATGACTGCAGATTTGTTACCCAGAGACTCCAGCAGCAGGCCTAGAGATGAATTTTGTTTCCAGGATTGATAATAAGCATTACTGGGGCTTTCACCCTTCTTTGGAGTCTGGGACTTACCATCCTCACAGCATCACCTGGGTACATAATTTAGCAAATTTTCTGCTCGTATTTTGGCAACATCTTGGAGCTCTTCTGCACTTCTCTCACAGCAAACCGAAGTATTTATCTTTTACTATATGCCTTACTCTTGTAATAAGGAACTTCAGGAAAAAAAAGGTGCAAAAAGAAGTTGCACTTATTTCATGTCTCTGCAGACTACACTGTTCCTAGAAGGCTAAGTGAGATCTGCTTAACATGGCCAAGTACAGACCTACAGGGCCTCTGGGGGAGAGAAAGGCAGCTTGAAAGAAATATTGAGAAGGTCACTTGGATTCTCCCACTACTGCCTGAGGTAGTTGCAATTGTCACTGAGGCAGGCAGCTGGATACATCATCAATGTGCATCAATATAGTGTAACACATCCAGACTTAAATTCACTTCAAATCAGGGATTTCTGAAGAGGTGGTTCATATCCATGCCATAGCAAACTATTTTTACATCCCTAACTGGGACTTATCTTTATGCATACAGTAGATGTATATAAATGCATCATCCCAACTGAAACAGTCTATGCTGCACAGATCTGCATGGCAGTAGCTATGGGCATGCAAGAAGACAAGATACAAGTGGAAAATCTTAGTGACTTTGAAAGTTTCATGAATGTGTTTCCTCCTTGAATTTAGAATGCAGAGATCACAGAACAGCTGGAAAACTTCACAAGTGACAGATACACGAAAAAACACTTTCTTCAAGTTAGCCTTCAAAATGAGGGGTATCAGTGATCTTGGAAAACAGCTGGATTGGTTTAGGGGAGTCCTGTTTTTGCTGAGGGATTTCAACTATGTTTTCAGAGACAGACCCTCCAAGTTTGATATGTAATGAACACTAAGAATTGCCTTTCAAGGGTAAATATGATAGAGATCTTAACCATCTTAGGATCCACTACTTACTGCTTTAAAATTCACTACAAGAGCAAAAAAAACCCCAACCACCAACCAACCAAGATCCCCTGTAGAATAAATGTGCCTGTGAGGTAGCTGCAGGGTGCCTTGATGGCTTGGATAGTAATTCTTTTCTATCTTATTACACACTTTTCCATTTTGAGTTATGTAATTATGACTTTACACATTTTGGAATCAGAAATCGTCATAACCAGTATTACACAAATTCATTCCTTGTATCCTCTCCCAGGACAATATGTAATAGGGAACTCCTTTCACAGAGGCCTCTGGGTTTTTTTATGCCATTCAAGATAACATACATGCAACTTAGCTTGTTCTAGAACAGTTTCTTTGAAGCAAAGTGCTCAGTAAGCTGAGAACTTGTTCCAAATGTTCAGTAAAGGGAACTGCAAGTCCACAAATCAGCAAATCACAGACTGAAGGATCAAAATTGTTGTTTGGTAGTATAAAAGAACACCACCACAGGAGCTCCAACCTACCCTTTTTGAGAGTGTAAAACACCTGTCCCTAGCCTATGAACTAAAAAGAACTGAAAAGATTAATGATATTGCTGCCCTTTGGGGGAAACTGCACTGGCTCTGTGGGCTCAGTAGAAGGAAAGCAGATAAAGGATATAATTATTATCACTACTACTGTTTTGCACACTCAGCTGAGGCTAAGCCTGACTTACACTGACTTAGACCATACATCTAATGGTTTAAGGTCTTTGCCATGACATTGATCTGTTTTAAAATCCACACAGGAGCCCTGAGAAGCAGTTTAAGCAAGAAGCAGGTTTGCAAGCCGGTTTGCCAACTCCAAACTTTTATTTATCTTCTTGAAGATGGCTGTGATGGTTCATTAGTTTGGGCATGTTCATAACTACAGACTGTTGCAGACAGAAAGTGAGGACATAAATATTTAACCTTTGAAAAGGAACTCATTTACTGGAATCCAACTTTATGAACTAAGGTTATAAATAACACTGATGTACTGCAATCAGCGTAGTATAATGAGATCACATGAATGGCTGAGCCGTCTTTAACCTTTGATTGTTTAGAAGTGTAGATATTCATTTGTACTAAGGATTAGCCATGATAGAACACTGAAATGAAGCGGAGTATCATCAAGCACAGGCTTGTATAGAGTATGTCCCTGAAGTGAAAGTAGTCCCCTCTCTTCCAGTTTCTACCCTCCAAGATTTCTTTCGCTCACAGTAATTCAGTGGTAATCTGTCCCTTTCAGTGTTCTGACAGACATTTCCAATTTATCTGCAGGGATTTTTGCAGTGCTAGAATGGGGCTTTTTCACTGTGCCAAAAGATCTCTCCTGAGAGGGGTCTGCTCACGTTACACACTTCAAGCAATTGTATTCAAATGCCGCTTGTAAAATACAGGTTTTAAAGTATATTCTCCCCCAACAAAATATCTGCTGCACAGTGGATGTATGTTAGTGAGATGCAGAGAAAAATCAGAAAGTTTCATATTTACAAGGTCTTTCCTAGACATGATTCTTGCAGTTCCATTTCTCAGGAAAAAGATGCCTGTGAGTAACTGGGAGAGGATAATCCTTACTGGTGTTTTTATGCTTAATCAATTGTCTAAGCAGCCAATTTAGAGACGATGACATTGCAATGATTCATAGTAACACAGAGCACTTCTAGCCTTCTGAAGACTCCCAAGATACCCCTGGATTAAATCTTACAACAGGTGGAACTTCACATATACTAATGAAGTAAGCTACTTACTCCTGTATCATCAAACCCTTAAATGCAGAAAATTAATAGCAGGGTAGTTATGTAACCTGTTACATGATATAATAAAAAAAAAATTATAGAAGACAAAGCAAAGAAACTAAAGATGTTAAATGTCACAACCATGGTCACACATTCCAAATACCATCCCTTTGCACACATCTACTTCTCTGGAGGTGTTCAAGAAAAGTCTGGATGGAGCACTTAGTGCCATTGGATAGGGCTGGTGGATAGGTTGGACTGGATGACCTTGGAGGTCTCTTCCAACCTGGCTTATTCTATTCTATTCCTTTGAAATCACTTGATACTTTTGCAGACTACTGAAATAGTTTCCTGACCAATTCCATGATAAAACAACCATATTGTCAAAATCACCATTTTTTATGTGAAAACAAGTAACTGTCCCACCTCAAACAACAGCAAATTAGAGCAACAACAACAGCGAAAGAGAGATTCGGAAACAAGAGCAGTACATTTTTTTTTTTCTTTCTCTAGTTCTGCTCACTTTCCTCAATGCTTTGGGTTCAAGTTTTGAACTGTATTTTCGAGAGATTAAAAACTTCTTCAGTATTCCAGGACATTTAAACTACCCAGTACATACTGCAAACCTTGAATTTTTTGTCCATTAGGAACATCTGCCTATTCCAGGAGGGAAAACAGAAAACGTGCCTGAGCAGAAACATGAATTGAGAAATGGTCTGTGGCAGCATGCGAAAGAACCACAACAGGATAAATAATAAAATAATGACCATGACACGGTAAGTTTCTCTCACTGTGGCAACGTAGAGCAGCCTCTCCAACAACATACTTCCAGCATTAAGTCATGGAAGTGGTGTCAGAAAATGGTTTATTGTAAATTACGGCCCGGATTCCCATATATCCACTACACCTCCAGGAATCTGAACTCTGAAGTCATTTAGAGGTAGGGTTACATCTACAAGAAAGAATATCTTCCCTGGGAGATAAAACAAGACAGCACTTCTATGTTTTACAGATGTAGAGAGAGACAAAAAAAACCCCAACAACATTAGAAATGGACATCAAGCTGGGGGAAGATTTTCTGAAACCAGAAAGCTTTTTCCAGAAAAGTCAATTAAAAAGGCTTGTTCTTTGAGCATTAATACTAACCCTGCCCCCCTTTTGGCCTTTAAAATATAAGGGAGTCTGTTTCTGATTCTAATTTCATCTGCTCTTATCACTTGGACTGAAATAGGCAAAATCGTTGCCATCCATTTGATCACCATGGTGTGTGCTATAGTTTGCAAAGAACATGCCAGCATGAATAATGTCAATAAACATGTTTGAATCACACAACCCCACTTTTCTAGCAGCATTCCCTTAATCTGAATATCTTTCCCAGGCCTTTTTTCTTCTTTTGATTGCAGAATTTGAGACACCCAAAACAGCAGCTACACCTAATCTTTATCTGAATTACCTCAGCAGCAGCATAACCGCCCCCCTGCCCCCCCCAGCACTATATTTGAACAGAATGAAAGGCCACATATAATTTAAAGGTAAATGAATTAATGCCATGGAACAGTGAGAGCCTGTTGTGAAGGAAACACACAGAACAGGTGACTAACAGCCACTGATTTATCACAATTAAATCTGCTCTTCTTCCAAGACAATAAAACTGCAGGTTCCGATGTTAGCTGGGAAAGTAGTGCTGCACGACTCATTAAACTGTTAAACTATTGGGAGAGATGAACCAAAACATGCACTCAACTCACTCATAAAAGGAAAACCAGCCACAGATACCCAGGATATATGTGTATTCATACTCACCAAGGTGGGTGTGGAATATTCCTTAGGTTGTGTTCTAAAGAGGAGAAGTTCCAAGCTGCAAAGGCTGCCCCTGTGGAGCAGGAGCAAAAGCGATCTCTTCTCCATAGCAGAACTCCTTTTACACCCCTGTCGGTTCAGCTGTGGTCAATTGCTCAATTAGTTGGAGGGCTGCTTTCTCCAAGCAAAAAAAAGCCTCACCTGGGAGTCTTTCCTGAGCTGGGGTGGGGAGTGGTTGCAACTGCCACAGAGCCAAATGAAGCTCTGCAGTGTTAGAAAGTTTGATGTCCTTTTAAAAACAGCGAATTATTTTTAACTTTTTTTTTTTTTTTTGAGGGATCTAATTCACAGACCTCTCTTGCCCTTGTTTTTTAACTCTCCTTAACTTTGATAGAGCTGATTATTGACTGGAGAAGGTAAAAAGCACCATGTTTATCCTTAGATGCACCTCTAAACATTAAGTGGCATCTTTGTGGCACAGTTGGATATTACTGTCCCCTCTTACAATATACATGGTAAGACTGAGTGATTTTCTCAACATTACACAGGCTGTTGGCATCAAAACTTTTTGACAAATCCAAAAGTGCCATATTAAGCTGCACCCCATTTTTCTGGAACAAAGCCACTACACAATTTCCCCTGAGGTAATAAATTACAGTTAAATACAAATTGAATGAATGAGGGAAAAGAAGCCTAAATATTAAACTATACGTGTTGGAAGAGAATACAACTTTTTGGCTGATTCCACCATGTCTATAAATTACAGCATAACGTAATGTATCATGTCTCAGATTCCAGGACAGCATTGAAAAGAATCATTTAGTTTTTTTTATGTACAGAGTTGATGATGAATTACCATTTACATGTTTCATCGTTCACTAGTACATATGGCTATAATTCAGAAATCGTGACAGTACAAAATCTATTACTAAAGATTTGTATCAGACAATTATCTTGATGGTTCCTGTCTTGTTCTTGGAGGAGCAGCGTGCTCAAAGAGCTCTGTGAGTTATCTGTCAGCTCTGGAAGTTCTTAGATACCAGTGAACCTCCCTCCTCAATCGTAAAAATGGAGAAGAAAAGCTAATGTTATTTTTCTGTGTAACTTTAGAATGCTCACATCCCCTTTCTCTCTGTTCAGAAAGGCTGCAGTAAACCACTCATCTAGCCTATTCTTTCTGTGATTTTAAGAGGATTCCATAGGCTGCATTTTTACCTGTGGGTTTTTTTTCCCCCCAACTTTTATGTGTTATACAATTAGCTTCTGAGGACCTGGCAACTCTCTGCACAAAGTAAATGACACTGTTTTTCCAGCAGTGTATTATGTTATGATGTTACGGACTGAACTCTGAAGGTCATTGACTCAACGATTTAATGTTGCATGGGATAGTAATTTTTTTATTCCCCATACTTTATGTGTAACTATAAACCAAAAGAAACCTTCAAATTAATTCTTTAATTCCTGAATAAGATGCACATATTCATAAAGGCCTGTATCAGAAGCCATTTCTTTCAGTAGAAAACAAGTAAATATGTCACACACCACAGGGACGTGGAATAAAGCTGTGAGATATTCTAATCCTGAATTAACTATTGACTCACTATGCAAGCTTTCCCATGCCATTTAGCCTCCATAAATCTAGCTAGGAGACTTCGGTGAACACAAAACAATTTATGCCCAAATCCAACTGGGCCTATCTGGTTTCTGTCATGGTTCGACATCACCTGCTTCGTTTTATAGCTCAACTTGCATTAGCAACCCACGTCCAAACACATGCAATCTCATCTGTGCTACGAAGTCCACAGGGAGAAGACCCATCTCCATATTTTGGTTTTTCAGTTGCTCAGTGAAGCTCTTCTTTGGCATAAATTTTCATTCAATACCAACATAGTTCTCTACCCTGCTCCATGAGGAAGATAAGACATAATTTTGAATGTGGTCTCAACTTCCATTTTCCAAAGTAAAAGTTCGCTTCTTGGACAAAGCACGATAATCAAATGTATTTATTGACATTGCCTCTGTTATTTCCAGTGTCTTATCTAAGAAGTTCTTGGTAAGTCTGTCAGATTCCTTGATTAAATCATACGCTTCAGCTTTGTGCCTGTTTTCCCCTCAGTTGACATATTGCCCTAAATACAAGCTTCTGCTTAGGGCTACCTCTTCCTCATTCAACCTGTCAATCCTAAATTTATCAAAGCCCAAGATGTGGATATCCTTTTAACCTATTTATCCACATTAGATAATTCTTGACTTCACCCCAGGGAACATTTCTGGGAAGATTTCCAGTCTTTTGTCTGCTTATTATGCTTCAAGATTGTCACATTTATGCAATGCATTTGTACTTGTGGCTTTTGTTGCTTTCAGGAAATGGCAATTCATATGCTGACTATCAAGTCAGTTAAGACAATATCCATAGGATTCATAGAATCATAGAATGGTTTAGGTTGGAAGTGACCTCAAAGATCATCTAGTTCCAACCCCTTGCCATAGGCAGGGACACCTCCACTAGAACTCAAGGCCTCATCCAATCTAGCTGGATTCAGAAGGTCTCCCACACACAGTATTGAGGATCCACCTCTGAAGACAGTTTGATCATTCTTTTCTATATTCAAAGATTCCGACTTCCCAACAACAGGCTGGAGTCCCTTCTGACCTACAGCTGATTTCTGTTACTGTAATTTAACACTTTCAACAGATAAGTCAGACTATGATGGAAGAATTGGGACTTCTGAAAATCACAGTCACACAGAATCACAGAAACATCCAGGTTGGCAAAGCCCCTCAGGATCACCAAGTCCAACCTATAACCCTGCTCTACAAGATTCACCTTAAACCATATCCCTAAGCACCACATCCAAATGACCTTTAAACATATCCAGGGTGGATGAATTGACCACCTCCTTGGGCAGCTCATTCCAGTGTCTGACCACTCTCTCGGTCAAAAACTTTTTCTTAATGTCCAATATAAACTTCCCCAGTCTCAGCTTGAGGCCATTCCCCCTTGTTCTGTCTCCAATTACCCGTGAGAAGAGATCAGCAGCAGCCTCTCCATAATGTCCCTTCTGGTAGCTGTATACAGCACTGAGGTCTCCCCTCAGTCTCCTCTGTTTCAAACTAACCATCCCCAGCTCACTCAGTCGCTCCTCATAAAAATTACTCTCCAGGCCCTTCCTCAGCTTCGTTACCCTCCTCTGGAACTGCTCCAGCACCTCCACATCTCTCTTGTGTTGAGGTGCCCAAAACTGAACACAATACTCAAGGTGCGGCCTCATCAAAGCTGAGTACAAGGGGACATTCACCTCCCTTACTTCTGCTGCCCACAGCATTTTTAATACAAGCCAGAATACCATTGGCCTTCTTGGCTGCCTGGGCACATTTCTGGCTCATACTCAGATATGCCTAGATCTGGAGACTATCTCTACAGTCTTGGCCACAATTTAATACTTAGAAAAGCACATTTAAACATAAAGTGGGCATGAATAAAACCCTTGGATTCTGACACCCATAGCTGGAGAAAAACAAAAAAGTGAAATTAGTTCCATTTTACTGTTTGTGTAAACACTGGGAAAAGATGCAGAAATGTTTGACCATCATCTTCCCCTACTGTCACTGCTTTTCTGTTCTACCACTGGAAACCTTGGATTAAACCACCCCTCTGTTCAAGTCTAAGCAGAATCACAGAGTGTCAGGGGCTGGAAGGGACCCTGAAAGATCATCTAGGCAACCCCCCTGCCAGAGCAGGATCACCTGTACCAGAAGTTCATAAGCAATTCATGTCTCAGACTATCAGCTAACTCCAGACACAAGCAGTAATCTTACTCAATGTGCTTTTTCCAATAGACAATCTTACAGAGTGAAATCAGTGAAGAAGAGATGCCTGTGAGGAGATGCCTGGTTCTGAGGACATCCCATGCATCTCATCAGGAATAAACATGTTCAAAGGTGTTTTGACATGAAAGTTTTCTCTCCTGTCTGGAACTGTCTGGAGCCCTATCTGTCTGTCATACAGCATACTACATTCCCAGGACAGAACAATGTGCCACACTGCAAAAACAGTCCCAAAAGAACTGTAACCTCTGCTATGAGGGAAGGCTACGAAAGTTGGGGCTCTTCAGGCTGGAGAAGAGAAGGCTTCAAGGAGACCTTGTAGTAGCCTTCCAGTATCTGAAGGAGGCCTACAGGAGGGCTGGGGAGGGATTATTTGCAACGTCTTGTAATGACAGGACAAGGAGGTAACGGGTTTAAACTGGCAGAAGGGAGATTGAAACTAGATGTTAGGAGGAAGTTCTTTCCAGTGAGGATGGTGAGACACTGGCACAGGTTGTCCAGGGAGGTGTTCAGGACCAGGTTGAATGAGGCCTTGAGCACCTGTTCTAGTGGGAGTTGTCCCTGCCTATGGTAGGGGGTTGGAACTGGATGATCTTTGAAGTCCCTTCCAACCTAAACCATTCTATGATTCTATGAATACCTGTAACCTTTTTTGTGTTATAGACACGTAAGTGAAAATACTGAGGAAAAAGAACCTTCTCTCTCATCTGGACTTGCATACAGAGCCATGATAAGCAGTTCAGACAAGCTATCTGTACACAATTTGCTGCTTATGCTGCCTGTTAGAGTGGTGTTTAACTGTTACATTTTCTCAACACTTTAAAGATAGAGCAAAGTAGGAAGTTAGAAGACAGCGAGCAGGAAAATAGGATTAGCAGGTAATGCATGGACTCAGAAAAAGGTTACAGCCTGTTAAGTGATAGACAGTCATGGTCATGTGCCGACTTAGCCCTGGTCACCCTCGTAAAGAGCACACACATGCATGGTTATCACAGATCAGCAGCAGTAGCTTGTAAAATCTGAGTCTTAATTCCCAAATGCGTCCATTGCACTAAGCGGAAGTAGGTGCGTGCCAATATGCTACCCTGATGAAAAAAAAAAAAATCACTTGTAAGACTAAAAATAGCTTCCAAAATACTTTAAGAAATGGTTGTTTGTTTATTTTTCTTTTACTATGAAGGTGACACAGCACTGGAACCAGCTACCCAGGGAGGTCGTGGAGTTTCACTCCCTGGAGAACTGTCTGGATGTGTTCCAGTGTGATCTGCTCTAGGTGATTCTGGTCTGGCAGAGGGGGCTGGACCAGATGATATTTCAAGGTCCTTTCTGGTCCTGACATTCTATGAGTCTATGATTTCTATGCTCTTCTTTATGACACCCATTACTTCATTTGCAAGAATGTTGCAACACTGCCCATCCTTCTGAGATTACAGACCACAGAAAGGTGATCTTTATATGAAGGTTTCTCTGGACCCATCTAGGAATACAAATAAAGCTTCCTACCAAGCATGGATGACATTCAAACTCCAGGCTCTTTACGCTACTAGGCTGGTGCAGAGCAAAAAGCCAGTGCCTAGTGTTTGTCTGACAAGAAGCAAATCTATTTTTGTTTATAAAACCCTGTGGTAGATGATTAGAATAAAAAAAGCCCAACCCAAATGCCCAGATACTTGTGTCTGTTGGAGGAGAGCAAGCTGAAATAGCGCTGAAGACTGTTGAATCTTCCAGGACATTAATAACCAAGATCCACTAGAAATAACCATGGTAACAAACAGTAGCTAAGTACAGTACAATCACCCTGATTACCATAGAATTAGCACAAAACAAATGTTTATTTTTCCTAAATACATGTATTATGATGATGATGATAATGTTAGTAACTACCCCAAATTACAGAGTATTTGCCCAAAATGGCCAACGGTATTGCATTAAATGCTTTGCTCTGCACTTGTTTTCAGACTTGCTTGTGGTAATTTGTGTAAGAAGTGTATTTATAACAGATTCTTTCCTCACTCTTTCTTCCACTCTGCCCACCCCCTCTCTGACTCTCTACCAGCTCTACTAATATGAATATCGGTTGGATGCATTGATCGCTTCACAGCTGACCACAACACTTTACTGACATTTGTCACTGCACCGTTAACCTTTTCATAAGGCTCCCACCTAGCAGACAGACAGGTTTGATTTTAATTTACACTCAGAGATAGTGCATTCAGGGAATTATACTACAATAAATGAAAATATGAATTTGAACCAATGCAGAATTTGGCTTCAGAATATTAAGAGAATAAAGGTACTACGTGAAATAAAGTAGAAATATTGGTAGTGCTATCATAGGGACTTCTGTTTGCTTTCCTTGAGCCCCTATCTGTCTAATCCCACTTCTTGGCTTATATCATCCTGCTAATGATCCTAGGATGCCGTCTGATTTCTCTGCTGAACTTTTGTCACTGCCACTAGGCCATTATTCATGCTTGTCCTATCCTGGTAAGCACATCTGGGGAGTTAACACGGCAAAAAGTCCTAGTCTCTGTTTTTAGCTGGGATAGTTTATCTCCCAAGATGAGCACAGCACCAGTTAAGCAATTACTAGGAATGGCAAACTAAGCTGCAACATTAAAACATATCCATAGTTAACTAAATGATGAAGTCCAGTATCTTAGTTCCTACCCGTATCACAGAACACTTTCTCCTGTTTCTCAAATACTACTGCATTTTAATTCAAGACCTGCTCCCTGAACATTGAGAGGGAAATACATTTTTCTTTTAAGGCAGGTAGGTTCTCTGATTCAGCTGAGAGCTACTACCACGGTTTTGCAAATACACTGAAGAGTAAGCACATTGTACCCTTGGTGGGAAGGAACAGCTGGTGACAGGAGAGAGCAGGAACTTTGTAAGCTATCTTTCTTGCTGGGGGAAGAGTATTTTTGAACTGCTTCCTTCCTATTAAAGATGTTGAGTCTGGCAACTAAGGTCTAGAATTGAGATTGTCACAGTGATTGACAGACATTTGACAGACCTGTTTGCCTTGCCACGTGCACCTTATGTCAGTGGAACTGCATTAACTAAAATATAACTACTCCAACAGGAAGGAGAAAACAACACCCACAACAAGCCACAACACCCACAAACAGGTTTTATATACACAGCTCAGGGGAATGGTCAGTTGTTGTGCCTGAAACTGCTGAAGTTAACAAAGGTAGTTTGGTTCAGCTAAGAGTACTTTAGATACAGACACTAGAGAGGACATATTCTATAGTTGTCATCATTCAGCAGCCAATGTGCATAGGTACACACACAGGCACACGCATGAGCAGATTAGGGTCCCATCACTAGGCACATCCACTGTACATATTAAGATTTCCAGAAAGTTGAAGTTAAAATCCAGTCACAGACTATCAGGCTCACATCAATGTGAGCCGTAATGACAGCTGGCACTCGGCTGTTCTCAAGCCCCCCTTTTACAGTATACAGCACCATGCTTCGACACGCGATTGAAGTAATTAGCTGCCGAGCGGCTGAATGTACCCTGCAGAGCACTGGTGTCTCGTCTGACACATCTGGGCACAGAAAGTAATTGAAACAGCTGCTTCTACCCATATGGCAGCAAAAGCTGGTGGTAGAGAGCCTGCTGGCTAGGCTGTACCAACCTCAGACAAATTAGCCATCATTAATCCCAGAATCTGACCAGCATACGCACAGCCACTAATCAAGACATCTGGGGGAGGGGTGAGGAGGGGGAGGGAGAGGAAGGACTGCCAGGAAAGAAAGGGGCCATTTAAGATTATTCTTAATGGCAACAAAGTGTGAAAAGAAAAAAGAAGGGGGAAAAAAAAAAAAAAGTAGACCACCACAGCCCTCCCTCAGCAACACTTTTCTCAATCAGCTTGTCTAGGTGGCTTCGCCCACGCTGTTCATTAGAGGGCTGCTAAAATAGCAGCAGTGCTTTCTGAAAGTGTCACACTGATATATGCACATGTCTGGCATCACACAAAGATTATAAATAGCAACGTGTAAATTAAGAACCTGGGGTATTTTTACATTGTGGTGGATGCAGCAGTGAGGCTAGAGTGCAGGTGAAGACTGGACCTGCCCTTATATGTAGGTACTTGAGGTGGAGCTCCTTGCTCTGCAGGCCTAGCTTTGATATGTGGGGGTTGTTCCCTTCCACTCCTGCTACACCATTCTTGGCTCTGAACTTTGTCACATGCAGCGAAACTGTACAAAACAACGTAGCTCTTCTTGGCATTGTAAAATCCAGCCTGCAAGTGGGAGGATAGGGAAAGCTTACATCTCATAACCAGAGAAATAGACTGTCATATAAGCAAGCAGTTTGTTCTGGGAGGAATAGAGCCTGTGGAGCCTGGGTTATTGCAGCTCATGATTGGATTGCTTTGTGTCTAATAAGGTATGAGTCCTAACCTGGAGTTTTTCCTGTTGCTTTGGTGTTTAGTTTGTTCCTCTGGATTCCTTACAGCTTTTTTTTAAATAGCTGAACTTGCAACACAACATTCATCTTCAGAAAGGTCACTGGTTTCAGAGTTTTTTGCCCTAATTATCCACTGGTGTTTCCCAGACTTACAGGAACACAGCACTCTGCCCAGTATCACATGTTGAACAGTTGAAATTAACCAGCCAATCTGAGAGTTACTGAGGGAATAAGCATCTTGCTAACTGCATGTGCCATGCTGCTTCGGACGCAATGCTGAAAGACCTTTGAGTGATGCCAAGTGCACACACATTAGCATTTTAGTTGGTTTCAGGAGTGTGCTTCTGATTAATCCTCCTTACTGTGCTTTGGCTCGAGTTGTGGAATGGTCCAGCCTGCTTTGGATTCATCCATTCCTCTTGGATGATTTTAAAGCAGAAGATATGTGCCACAGGTGCACCTACTGCACTCCAGCTGCTAACGAGACTAGAAAAAGCCAAACCAAAATCAGCCCCTCAAAACCAGACCAATTTGGATGCCAAGTCCTCACTGCTTTGCACGACAGGCTCACTCCCACCAGGCTACTTGCTACATCACACATTCAGCTCTGATAGTGTAATGCTCTGGTGGTGCAATAGTGTGAGCACAGTGGTCTGTGTCACTCTGCTCTTTCTCTATTTATATTGAGGGAAGCAAAAGATGCTCTGACTTGCTCAAACTGGTTATAACCTGCAAGCAAGTTCTTGATGCTGCTGCTCCCATGCTTGTTTTAGTTGTTCTCTGTGCTGCTTTGGCAGTGCAAAGTGGGATCACTTGCATGAGGTCCTATGGTGTCCATTCCAAATACTTTTTGGGATAAATCTCTTCCACTCTGCAACAAACAGTGCTGCTGTTTGCTTTCAAGCAGTGGTGTTCCTACTCCCAGCCAGTCACTCTTCTGCTTTCAGATCCAGTGATACGAGGCAGATTATTCTGCAAGGGGGAAATCCCACAATCAAAGTGGAAGAGAAGATTACAGTCAGTGAATTCCATTGTACCTAGACACCTTGCAGAGGAGGTTCTATCTGGCTTTGCTGGCACTTCATGGTGCACACCTCACTTTACCCATGTGGGTTTAAAAGCACTTATGACTTGCAGTGAAAGGAGAGGTTCTGCCTGGATGCTCAGAGAAAATAAAGTCACAGTTGCAAGGTTACCTGGTGTTAGTGATTTCTCTTCTCTGCTCACATCTGGCCATGTCCCTCCAAGCCTGACTGCTCTTCAATAACTGCTTTATGAATGCAGTACAATTTCTCACATGGAAAATGATGTGGGTACTTCTCCAGGTAAGCACACAGTGTCTTTCCCCATTTGGAGAAGATTTTTAATTGATATGCTGCTTTATAATTTTTGTGATGAGAGATGTCACATGAGTGCAAAAGTCTGTCTTGCATCACACCACGTTACAGCTTCATTGCAGGCTCATCTGAAGGAAGATGAACTACAAGACAGCACTTGGACTGGCAATTGACAAAGTAAAAGGAATTGTGGAAAGTATATGAAAGGCAAACATGATTTCTTTAAAAGTGTGTTCTGAAATGTTATTCTCTCTCTAGTAATGCACTGTGGTTCCCTTGACATCCTAGTCATGATTTATTTATTGTTTTAAACCAATCTATGTTACGTAAGAAAAGTTTCTGTCTGGATAGCTGCCCTGACAGCACAAGCCTGTGTTAACAAAGCACACCCATAAACTCCAGCACATTGGAAAAAAATAGCACACTGTGACAATTTTGGCTGCTGGTAGTGTCAGTGCACTGGTTCTCTTTTGTCTGGCTACTAACAGACTGCTGAAGACATACAGCTTTGTGGGATGTGCCTGAGTAGAAGCAGCAAGAGGAGAGTGAGGTGGCCCCTTGCGATTTGTTTACGAGAATGTTGCTTCCATCAGTCTGCGTTTGCAAGAGGTGGAAGTATGGTGTTAATGCTTCCCTTGACACATGGATCAGGTAACGCTGCCAAAACATATCCCTCCCTTTCAGACATTCCACAGCTTCTGGATTCTGAAGGCAGATGTAAGTGTCTTCTATCAAGGCATATGCAGTGTAGTCTTTGTTGCAAATCCACTTTTTAAATTTTATTTTTTTATTAGCAAGAAGGCAATGAAAAGAACCACAGGCTGCATTAAAAAAAAAATAAAAATCTAAATGCTGCTGCCTATTTGCTGTCCAAATGTCCTTTATTCCATGCAGTTTTATTTCTGCAATTGCACATTAAAAACACTCTGCAGTAGATTTGTCTCACGGAATCACAGATTTAACCGGGTTGGAAAAGACCTCTGAGATCATTGAGTCAAACTATCACCTAATACCTTCTAATTAACCAAAACATGGCACTAAGTGTCTCATCCAGCCTCCTTTAAAACACCTCCAGGGATGGTGACTCCACCATCTCCCCGGGCAGCCCATTCATAGAATCAGCCAGGTTGGAAGAGACCTCCAAGATCTTTCAGTCCAACCTATCATCCAGCCCTATCCAATGGCACTAAATGCTCCATCCAGTCTTTTCTTGAACACCTCCAGGGACAGAGACTCCACCACCTCCCTGGGTAGCCCATTCCAATGACAAATCACTCTCTCTGTGAAGAACTTCCTCTGTGGGTGTTTTCGAAGGGCTGTATAGTACATGTAGTTTTTTTCAGGACTACTTCACAGGCTCCTCCAGATATACTTTTTCTTTTACATATTGATGATTCATAGTCTGATAAATCATCATAATTGTGCATTAGTTGATCTACTACTGTCTACTGGACACCTGGTGTGGTGGTCACTTCCCTCACTCTACCAAATATCCTGGTAGATCATTTCCCCTGGGCTACATCCTAAACTAAATGAGGAAATGACTCACTGATTATGAAGCTTATACCCTGGTGTGTTTAGCTGTCCTGTAATTTGGAAAATCAACACACACAAAAAAAAAAAAACCAAAAAAACCAAACAACCAAACACACATGAAACTCCTCAAAGGTAAATTAACAATGCATTTTGAACTGAACAGTTGCAATTCTCCCAAAGAGAAATTGACTGAGGTTGATTTGGTGAAGTGATGGGTAAGGTACAAAAGCCATTTTGGAGACAAGTTTGATGAAATTCAGGGAACTTCCCTGACGAGAGAATCTTTTAGTCTGTTGGACAGTTCCTGTAAACTAAGTTCTGTGGAATAATTTCAAAATTGGACTTAAAAACATTACAAATCTTGGTAGGAAATAGAGTTCTAGGTGTGGAATGATCCTGAAATTGTAGAGGAAGAAACTTGGCACATTTGCAATGACTTTGCATTTTCAGTTTCTGATGCTGAGAAGGGTCACAGGTTGCTTCAAGCAGAGCTTTTTGCTTTTTCTGTGGGAGCTGGACACTCCACTTATCAATTCACATTACTTATCTGTGTATTCCTTTGGGAAAAAAAAAAAAAAAAAAAGGAAGACCATTTTTTTCCTGGCCAGGCATATGAGTGTGTTTGTCCTTTTAAAGGAGAGAATTTGGGAAAGCAGAGATTAAAATGGTTGCCTTTTAGCAGAGACAAAAAATGCTCAGCGTATGCTGGCACCTGCAAGGCTGCACTGGTAAACGTTTAACAAAGGGACCTCTTCCCCGCCCCAGCCCCCTGCCCTTTGTCCACTACTATATTTATGAAACTAATTACATTTTTCAACAAGAGGATCACTGTTTTCTTTCCAATTCCTTTCCCAATTTGAGCCCCGGGCGTAGGTACCACACTGCACAATTAAAACAGTTAACACAACACCTGGATTACAACTCTGCAGTCGATCGGGGGCCATGTGTTCTATTATTCTACCTCAAACACCAGCCATGCATACACTCTCTCACAGAAATGTGCATCCCCCAAAAGAGACTTTTGCAAGCCTCTGTGCTTTATTTCTTCCTACAAGTAGCTGTTACACAAACTAAGGTTTCTGTGCTGAGCTGTTGCAGACAATGGCCTGAAATGTTCAGCTCGCACACAGATTTTCCTTCAGATACTTATGAAAAAAAAATAATTCAATTTGAAACATCTGCAATTCTTCGTGTGAGACTTATCCTGAGGGCATGTTCTACCTGTGCCTGCAGCTTCCTGCCTGACCAGACCAGGTTATGCATTAATTATTAATCTCCATCTTGTGTGCGTGTGCACACGTGTGAAGGAGCGTATGTGTTACCAGGCTGCCCACAGAGAGTAAATAGTTCTCCACTCAGATATTTTAAGTAATTTGCAACATCTGTTACCTCCCTCTGTTAAAAGTGTGCAGGGTTAATTCTATGAAGCAGACAGGTAAATAAGTATTTGCAATGACGATATAGAATCAGTCAGGGTTGGAAGGGACCACAAGGATCATCTAGTTCCAACCCCCCTGCCATGGACACTACTACCATGAAAGATATTACTTTTTTTTTTTTTTCTTTCTTTTAATATTTCATAGAATAGAATCATAGAATGGTTTAGGTTGGAAGATGCCTCAAAAATCATCTAGTTTCAACTGCAGGGGCACCTCCCACTAGAACAGGTCACTCAAGGCCTCATCCAATCTGGCCTTGAGCACTTCCAGGGATGGAGCATCCACAGCCTCCCCGAGCAACTTGTGCCAGTGTCTCCACTCTCCCTGCAAAGAACTTCCTCCTAACATCCAGTTTCAGTCTCCCCTCTTCCTGTTTAAATCCATTACTCCTTGTCCTGTCATTACAAGACCTTGTCAATAGTCTCTCCTCAGCCTTCCTGTAGGCCCTCTTCAGATACTGAAAGGCTACTATAAGGTCTCCTTGAAGCCTCCTCTCCAGGCTTCAGAGCCTCAACTCTAATAGCCTGTCCTCATAGCAGAGCTGCTTCAGCCTTCTGAGCATCTTCGCTCAGACTCGCTGGTCTAACGAGAGCAGAGTAAAGGGGAAGAATCCCCTCCCTTGCCCTGCTGACACTGCTCTTGCTGTAGCCCAGGACACAGTTGGCTGTCTAGGCTGCATGCACACACTGCCAACTTATGTTGAGCTTTTTGTCAACCAGTTTTCATTAGTAGAATAATCTTTCAGCATTATGTTTGAACAGTTGAGTGCATACTCAAATAGTTCCTTGCTAAACAATATTTATCTGCATTTCACACCAAGACATGTCTCGTAGGGTTACTCTGAACACTGAGGAAAGAATGAGGCCAGCTCCAAAAAGCTGAAAATTTCAGAAGACTTTTTGTTTGAAGGAAGCTCTACAACTTCTGAGAATGCAAGTTAATTCATAAGTGACTCCTGCTCAGCAGGAGTTGCAGCTCTCTGAGACCTGCATGAAGATTCTTTAGCCTTGAGCAGAGCATATACATTCCTGAGCCTGAGGACTGATGATGCTCTGATACTCTCTAGAAGGCCTGTGGTCCCAGCAGCTCAAATAATTTCATCTATAAAGTTACAACCCCACCTGAGACACAGACAGCAGGACTGTAAATGATGCCATTCATCTTTCCTGCCAAGTGTTTTTACCCCAAATTGTATTTCCTTTATTTATTTCACACTTCGCCTTCCTCTGACCCTTCAGCTTCATCACTTTTTTTATTTTTGGTGGTGGGCTTCCTTTTTAAAAATTATTGTTATTAAAAAAAAATCCTAAAGGAATGTTTTTAATTATAATTCAAGGAATAAAATATATTGATATTGTTTGAGACCCCCTTGGAGCATTCTCAGGGTGGTTTGCTTATAAATCAAATTATTGAGGGCTTAATTGTGCAACCCTTCTGTCTTGCAAGCTTTTACTCATCTGAGTAAGTTCAGGGAGACTTCCCAGAGGGTAAGTGCTCACCAACATGTGCACACAATCTGGCATTGCACAAATATCACCCTCACATATTTTGTGGCCCAGTGTATTTCCAGTATTTGCAGTGTGTTAGATACAGTTTAATGGTAAACATCTGTTAAAAGTGATTTATCAACCTTATGGGCCAGTTTCTAACATCCTTACTCATCAGAGTGGTACCTAACTCGTTGAGGAGTCCGTTTTAAAGGGGGAAGGATCACACACTTGAACACAGAATCTGGCCCTATAAAGCTCAAGTCTGCTGAACACTTTAAACTGGTCCCCAAAATATTTAAACACACATTTCATTTTAGGCACATATATATACCCATAGCCTGCATCTCTCCTTAGCAATAAGAAGAAAGCTGGGGAGGGACTTTTTATGATGTCAGGTAATGATAGGACTAGGGGGAATGGAACAAAACTAGAAATGGGTAGATTCAGACTTGATCTTAGGAAGAAGTTCTTCACCAGGTAGTGAGAACCTGGAATGTGGTGCCCAGGGAGGTGGTGGAAGCCCCATCCCTGGAGGTGTTTAAGGCCAGGCTGGATGAGGCTCTAGACAACCTGATGTAGTGTGAGCCTTCCCATGGAACTAGATGATCCTAGTGGCACCTTCCAACCCTGACTGATTTTAAGATTCTATGATTCTAATAAGCACTGAAAAAACCAACCAAACAAAAATCCTCCAACAAGCTAAAAGCAAACAAAAAAACCCCAACAAACAAACAAACCAAAAAACCACAAAAAAACCAAACTGACAAACAAAAACCCACCAAAAAAAAAGTAAATGCACTGTTTCAAATTGTACCTTTCTGAGTACAGATGTTAGCATCTAATTACAGTCAAGTGTGTGCATAAGGTTTTTGTTGATTCTCCCTCAGATGCCAGCACCTTGCAGGATTGAGCCCACCCAGAAGAAACAGTTTCAAAGCATATTTATCACCTAGGAGTTCAGCCAGCAGGGAGTGGTTTTATTACTTACTGTTTTTTAAATCTGTTGTATGCAGACAGGTGGCACAGGAT
Source organism: Psilopogon haemacephalus (assembly GCA_013396835.1). NCBI lineage: Eukaryota > Metazoa > Chordata > Aves > Piciformes > Megalaimidae > Psilopogon > Psilopogon haemacephalus. The sequence goes on along the minus strand of VWZI01021435.1, from coordinate 578,655 downwards.
TAACAAACTCTGTAGTTTGGGAAATGTCTTTATCAAAATGCACAGAAAAGCTTTTCTTAAGCAAACTACTTCTTAAGAAAACACATGGTAAGCAGGTGCATATGTAATGGATATGCATATAGGCACGTGTTGCTATCTTGTTCCTTTACCTTACCAGTCACAAAAACCCTCCAAAACCTAACTTGTTTGTCTCCAATCTTGTCTTGAGAACAAGATACCCTCTAGCAGGCCCCCTTGCAGGGTCAGATATAGAATGTTAGAATTAGAATGGTTTGGGGTTGGAAAGGACCTCCAAAGATCTTCTAGTCCACCACCTCTGCAGTGAGCAGGGACATCCTGCACCAGATCAGGTTGCTCAGACACTTCTGGAGTCTGACCTTGAATATCTCCAGGGACAGGGTCTCAACTACCTTCCAGGGCAACCTGTTCCAGTGTTCCACTACCCCCATGGTAAAGAACTTCCTCCTAACATCCAATCTAAATCTACTCTTCTCTAATTTTAAACCACTGTCCCTCATTCTACCACTGCAAGCCTTTGCAAACAGTCCATCTCCAGCCTTGTTGTAGCCCCCTTCAGGTACTGGATGGCTGCTATGAGGTCTCCTTGGATCTTCCTCTTCTCCAAGCTAAACAACCCCAGCCCCCTCAGCCTGTCCTCATGGGAGAGGTGTTCCAACCCCCTGATCATCTTTGTGGCCCTCCTCTGGCCCCACTGTATTGGGTCTTCCCCTGTTGATGGCTCCAGAGCTGGAAGCAGTATGACAGGTGAGGTCTAATTAGGAGCAGAGTAAAGTGGCAGAATCACCTCTCTCAATTTGCCAGCCACACTTCTTTTGAAGCAGCCTAGAATGTGACTGGCCTTTTGGGCTGCAAGTGCATGGTGCTGGCTCATGTCCAGCTTCTCGTCCACCAGAACTCCCAAGTCCTTTTCTGCAGGGCTGCTTTCTATCACCTTAGAGAAAATGAAATATAGACAACACCAAGAAGAAGGAGACTAATGCTTATGTCAGTGATCACTCAGTGAGCTCACAGAATGAGCAGCTGTAACCTCAGTCTATGTTTCTGTTAGTTTACAGGTTAATTTCCTATGTGTACCCTCTCATGTGTGATTACTGCTTGATTTCACAGCATATGATTAACAAAACAAATCTTGGAAAGTCAGGCAAACACAGTCGTTTGGTACAGAGAACACAGTTGATAAGATGCTCTGTAACAACAGACCCATGCAGCCCCCGACAAAATACAGCAAGACATGTAAGAAAAAAGATTGAAAATTTAACTTTTAGTGATAGTGACTGCATGTAGAGCCTGAAGCAGTCTCATCCGTCTGACCTTGCTTTGTGAACTACAAATGACCTCACTGAAAAACAACAGAGACCTTTTCTTGCTCTAGGCTGTCTCTTGATTGTATCTCTTCCTTCAGGTTACTGTAAATGCTCTTTTCCAGGGGTTGGGAAGAAAAAAAGAGAGAAGCAGAGTAGAAACACTTAGCTGAAGACCCAAAGGCCCCCCAGGCCTGCTTCTTCCTCAGTTCTACCATCACTCTATTAATAACGGACAACGTTTTCATTAAACGATGCACTTTCCCGCTCCAGGATAGACTTGAGTTTTCTGTACTGATCATTATAGGAGTCCCAGGAGGGCTCCTACAACCACGCTGTCTTCACAACAGAGACAAGAACTATCTGTTCCTACACAAACCATACACTGTACTGATCCCAAGAGTGAAAGAGACCTAATAACCCACAAGTGAAAGAGGTACAGAGCCTAGTTATCAAATTCCATCCTGTAGGATGAAAGCATCTCCCCTTCAAACTTCTCATATAAGGTCTTTGCAGATAAAAGAGTTCTCCCAGCTGCTCCCGAATGGCAGGAAGCCATTTCTTGTGCATGGCAATTACCCTTGGTTTATTTTATTTTAAACTGAAGAAACCTTCCTAATCACGTTAAATCTTCTTCGGCTCTGGATTAGTTGTTTTTGAGTTTAGGAAGCAGTCTCCAGTTTGATACTCGAAGCAGTGACTTCTAAACAGGGGCAAATTATTGCTGCTTTCTATGATTTCTCTCTCTTCCTTAATGTTATTGATGCACATTTAACCCTGTGTTAGGAAAGCCATTATGTTGTGCAAGGGGCTGTACAGACACATGTGGTGATACCACTCACTGGTCTGAGGAGTTTGCAGTCTAAAGAGATGCTGCACAATTACTGCATCAGAAAGAGAGCAGAGTTATCACCTCTCCCATTCAGCATGGATAATGTTATCTCTGTACACACTTTTAAAAAGGTAAATTAAATACTATTTGTCTTTTCAAAGATACCCCTGTATTCTTAACCTTTTCTTGTGAAAACTGGATGAAGAAACTAAATATGTATATATAAATAATTTAAACACAGAAATAAACAAGAATGAATAACTGACCACAGGGAATTCCTCAAAGTGATGCTATAGAGCACTTGAAATAAAAGGTCACTAAACCCATTTAGTCCTGGAATATTACCTAGAATTTGGCTAGAAAATAAGAAGGTATGTACCAAGGATACTTGCATTAGCACTGCTAGCATCACTTAAATTCACAGCATAACAAAACTTATCATAGAATGGTTTAGGCTGGAAGGGACTTCAAAGATCATCCAGTTCCAGCCCCCTGCTGTAGGCAGGGACACCTCCCATTGGAACAGGTCTCTCAAGGCCTCATCTAACCTGGCCTTGAACACATCCAGGGATATAGCACTTCTCAAAGATGGAATCCCACTGGAGAAATAATGAAAATTTTACAACTTGAAACTGTCTACCTGCAAAAAAAAAGACAGATGTTGAAAATGTTCTGTTAGCATCTGGAGATACATTGTGTGGCCACCCCTAAAGCGAACATGCCAAATTCATAGCCACTGCTAATCAGGAGTGGTAAGATGAACCTTCACTTTTCAGGTGGTTACCTTGAGATGGGTTTTTAGAGTGAGCTGTTCCACTGTCGTATGAGCTGAATTACTTGAGCAGTCCTTGAAAAAAGATGATGTTCCTGGTTTTACTTGTACCTTCCAAGTCATAGAATAAGAATAGTCCAGAGAGCAGCCACAGAAAACTTGCCGTCAGCCAGTGCATCAGCAGGAGAAAAACCTTCCCTCCTTGCCCACCATCTTTTATCAAGTCCTAGTCCACAAAAAGTAGGCACTCTAGATCTCGAAATGTCGGTGGGCCTTGGAAATCTATATGACATAAACTTTTGCCTAAAAATCAATTCTGAGTTATGATTTGATTAGCAGAAAATTGCTATCACATTTGTTTCTACATTTGTCTACCTCATGTCCTTTTCATTCATAGGCTGGCCGATTTAAGCTTTCTTTAAAAACTCCCCAAGAAAGTCTGTGACATTAAAATGTCCTTTGATGCTCTTTCACCAAGCAGTGAATATTAACAGTTATGGTGACCCTGTTCCCTAATGTGTCTCTGTTGGATCAATAGCAGTTAAGTGCCACTGTTTTACAATTAAAAAGGGGATCATTTTAAATTTAAAAGCTCATAGCTAATTTTCTTCTTGGCACTTAATAGCATAATTCATTTTTGAAAAGCCACATAGGGAGAGCATATACTTTACTCTTTGTTGGCAGCCTTATTGGGGCTAGTTTTAGCACTCGTTGTTGCATTATGTATAATTTACAGCAATGCCCACTCAAGCCGTCCACATGGCAGGAAGTGTCATGTTGCTTCTAAATATGAGTTTGATCCACAAGCAAAAAGTAGAGGAAGAACTACTGGTTTTACACCTCAGTGAACATTGCTTTGATACCCATTTTGTAGTGAATCGTTTCCAGTGTTTTATTTCTGTACTTTGCGTCAGCTGAGACAAGGCCTCAGCTCTTTGCAGGCTGACTGAGAGGTTTGAGCTCTGCTCAAAGAAGCAAACAGGTAGGCAGAAGTTTCTGAAGTCTGGGCAATCCAGTACTGTGTGCAAAATAAAGCACACTGAGTAATACGACATTGCACTTTATACCTGTCAAAAAGCACTCCGTCTTCATTCCTTTCATACTAGAAGCTGTTGTGATTTTTTAAAATTATAATTATTTTGCAGTTGGCAAAGCCAAACAGAAGAATTAATGAAAGAGCTATTGTCTCTTCCCCAGGCACCCTGCAGGTATTTTGAACTGAAGCACTTCAGCTATGGCAGCAGTAGCTAAGTGTGTCCCTGTACATTATTTAGCTTTCAAACTTTTACTGCCATTATCCCACAATTGCACATGAATAACATTTCTCTGTTCACATCCCATGACCTACAGTTGTACCAAAGTAGTCTGTGTAGGGCTTATTTGTGAAGGGACAGAAGTAAAGATGAAATAGTGAGGTTTCTGGTGAGTAGAAGCATTCCTATTCTCAGTGTTTTTTCTCTTAGAATCCTAAGCATGCTGAAAGTGAGAAGCAGCAAGAAAGAGTTATCTTCAATTTTCCAAATTCTGCAGAGCCTCTGAGGGGATTCAGCTGCTATTGGAAGCAGGAGGCTTCCAATATAGATGCAGAATGATAGTTTGTGGACAGGGTCTTTTGGTTAATGTACTTTCAAAGGTCACATCGAACCATTTGTCCAATGATCTTGAAGGAAATGAGCTCATTGAGGAAGGTTAGGGATGAGATATGAACTGTGGCTTTTCCATGTTTGTAAAGCATGCCAAAAGTCCACACTGCAACTCAAAACTCAGGCAACACAGCAATTCTATCTGAATTGTGAGACTAGGAGCATAGACACATTAGTAAAGAACAAGGAATCCATCAGCACTCATTAAATTATTTGTACTCCTCCTGGAACAGAGTTGTTGTACCTTGACCTGGGTTTACTGCCATGCTTACATCGGCAGTCAACTGTCTGACTACAGACACAACACAGTAAAGCAACAGAAAAAGTCCAGTGTAGTTAAACTGGCTTAAGTGCAAACCCAAGGTGGCAGCCCAGCTGTGCCAGTATCTGCAAATCCACAATAAGAATGCTCATTTGCCATTCAGGACTGAGGACAACCCAGGGAGACTGTGGAGTCACCATCCTCAGAGGTTTGAAGAAAATATTGGATGTGGCACTTGTTGGCATGGTTTAGCTGATGTGGTGCTGTTAGGTCGTAAGTTGGACTTAATGATCTCAGGGGTCTTTTCCAGCCTCAGTGATTCTATGACTGCGATGCCTGGAGTCAATTCAAGTTATTCCTAGAGATCCTGAAGGACTATTTGGCTTGGAAGCAGATATTCCCTAGCAGGAATATTTCAGATTTAAATATAACAATAACCAATAATGGCCTCAATCTATCAGTGGCATCCACAGAGAAAAACATTCACATACATTCCTTCACTTCCCACCCAGCATCAAAAGAAAGACTCAGCTACACTTCTATTTCCTAAATAAAGCAAGATCATTTTGGAAAATACTCCCCAAATATTGAAACATTTTGCATCAGTTTTATAATGAATGCCCTGCATGTAAACAAACAGATACTAGTTATACCTGTATAATACACACAGTAGCAGAAATGAGTAGATGTAGGGAGTTAGGTCTTGTTTTCAAGAACTCCACTTTTAAAATTGGTTCTGTTAGCTGGGATATCGCAGTCCATACGTTTAAGACGATCCCAATCTCCAAACAGTGCCAACTATTTTCAAAGTGAGAACATGGACAAAGAACTGAGGAATGTTTAGGACTACACCAGAATAAAAAGCAGCATTTCCTGAACATCAGAGGACAGCCTCCCCTGACAGCACAGCAGAGAGGAGCATACAGATGTAGCCAACTGCCTCAATATTGGGTTTTGCATACGGTTACAGCTGTTGCCAAAAACAGCAACAGCAATCTTAAGAGGGTGCTGGAGAATCAGCACCTGATTGTTTCAGTAAACTTTGTGAAGACGAAACCTACTCTTCTCTGCTTCTCTTTCCCCTCGAATAATAATATGTGAACTCTAAAAGATATTTACGGAAAACAGCACTTCTGGCCCACAGCTGACACTGACACTAGCAGACAAATCAGCTTCCCTCATTTACAGGTAGAGACTTGCTGGGGCTTTTAACGTAAAAGCCCATATTCATCCTGAATTAAATAAATTCTCTTTTAACAAATTACTGCTGTGCATTAGGAAAAAAAAAAAATAACTGGAGCCACCGAGCTGCTGCAGTATGATAAAGACACATCAAATGGAGGAAATGTTTGGGTTAATGCAAGCTGGCTTCTCTGGGGACACTCTCACCCAAATGGTCATCTCTGTAACCCAAGTCATCAAGGGGAGGAGGAAGCTGGAAATGGCAGTAGATCAGGTTCTAACGAAGTGTGCTGATCTAACACACCACTGTACAACACAATTAACTGCTTACACCAGGCATTGCCTTGTTTCTGCCACGTTACACTTCTCACATTTCATGTAATAGTGTTTGCAAAGTGCTCCCAGTTTTCAATTAGCCAGCACTGGCCTCCCTTTTGCATTCGTCTTGCTGTTCTGACTGACTCCAGAGGACTTCTCAGAAGTTAAGACTCATGGACACAAGCTCTCCAAGCTTGAATTTCAAAGACATTGGTGGGTGGCAGCCTTGTGTTTTTGTTATTTTCTATTTTAAAGTCAGTCATTAGATATAATTTATGCTATACACTGCTGAGGAATCAAATCAGGGATATAGCTTCCCTTTGCTTTCCTGCCCTAGGTGTACAAGAAATTAGCAACAAAAGAAGCAGTAACCACTTCATCTACAGAATAACCTTTCTGTGAGTGTCCTTCTACCTATTGATTTGCTGATCTCCATCACAAAAACTCGACCTACTGCTTCATACCCTGCTTCTCTTTGAAGTAGTCTTATGTAATTGCATACAGATTAAATAAATAAATAAATAAATCAAAGATCCAGGAGTTTTTCTCCCTTCTCTGTGCCCTGCAATGAACACCACATCACATTTGCCTTTGTGTTATTAACCTTTTATATCCTTTCATACCTATGTGACATGTATGCCTTTGAGGATAGGAGAAACGTCATGGAGCATCCTGTATGCTTGGTTTTTCACTAGGTACTAAGGTGCTTGCAGGCACCTGCTAGACTTTCAGTCCTCTCACAAAATACAACAAATGATTTTCTAAGTGTGCAGTACTATGTTTATGATCCATACACTGCATAGTCAATTGAAATAGGCTTGTGTAATAATGTAAAATATGGGATTTCAAACTCTAAAAGTTATTGAAAGCTCAGATTTAAGGTCTGGTCCCTGACAGAGTTAGAGTTTATTTGGAAAACACAGACGCTGCAGGTACCAAATTGAATGGCTCCACAGGTCATAGCGCTGGCTTGTACACTTCAGATGATCAGAAATCTTTCAGCAAGTTTGTATTCCATACCCCGGATTAAAACAACTTGGAAAAGCAACCAAGGCAGTTTCTTAAAAGAATCTGATTTTTACATATCTCAACTCAGAAACCTTCTAGGATACGAACACCCCATACTGTGGAATGCAGAATACTCTATCTCACAGAACCAGATGCAAATGTGGTTCATGTTCTCAGTTTCCAGAGCTGGATGAGAAACTGAGCTAAAATAATCTCCTAAAATCCAACTTTCTTTACAAGAAATTGGTTACTTCCATTTGCCTGATACAGAAAACAAAGAAGTGAGAAAGTGGCTCCTTTTCTTTCTTTTTTTTTTCCTTCTTCTTTCTTGTATGTTTGATAAAACATTAGATGCAAAGAGAAAAAAAAATCACTATTTCTAAAATTTTCATGCCCCAAAAATATCAGTCAGGAATGAAAATTAAGACCATATTTTAGTATATCTAGCTAACTCTGCTCTATCTTTATAGTAGTGATTGAATAGGTAGCTTCTAATCAGTGATTTTCAGAATGGCACAGGATCCTTTCTGGCAATCCAAGACAGAAAAAAGATTAGGGAAGCAAAAACCGGAGGAGCTTAGCTTGGGTACTTGGTCTGTGGCCGGAAAAACTGTCTCAAACCAATCAGCCCTAGTTTGGAAAAGCAATGAGCTGAAGCTGATTATATTCAGACAGGAGTCTGAACCAAGACTGGAAATGACTCCCCATGTACTGATATTTTACCAGACGTTTGGGCATGTTGACAGTAAACCTCTTCTCATGGTGTTTGCACCACCTGGGATTTCCCCAAATAGGTTTGCATTAGAGGCTGGGTATGTCAAAGGCATATGTGGAAACAGACCCCCTTCCTGAATATGAATTGTAAACAAAAGTATCAGCTGGAGGAATCTGACCTCTACTCTTTGCTAACATTCCAATGTCTGGAGAAAGAATCAAATTTTTGCTTCTATACACTTCCAAAATACCCAGGCAGGTCTGAGATATCAACCAGGTTGCAGACTTGATCTGGAGGCCAGAGGCCACCTCATTGACTTTGTGGATTTGGATCAGGGCCACAGAGAAACTGTGACTCTTCCAGCTTGCATTAGATGACAACTGCCATTTGTAGGCAAGGTGTGAATATTCAGGGGACTTTATTGCATTGAGTCCAGTAAAGTTTTAGTCTCTATCAAGTTATTGCAAGGTCTGAAACTGAGCTACAAAGTTTTAATTAAAAAAAAAAAACAAAACCAAACAAAAACAAACCAAAAAACAGTACATTCCCTATGGCTCCCAGGTGCTCCTCAACCTGGTCCCCAGCTTCCCTTCTCCCTTACCAGAAGAAGAAAAAAGAGATCTAGGTTTACACACAGAGATAACCTCTCCTCTGCCACCATCCTGCTATTAAGGTGTCCTGGGCTGCAGACAGAGGTTGGAGTTTCCTGCACAGTATGGGCTCAAGCTTGCTTTCCCACTGTACAGCATTTACAGATGTTTTCAGGAAATTTGCTCCAGGCAGGTGAAGAAAAGGAGTAAACTTGGCTTTCCTATATATTAATCTTTCCTCCCTTGTCCTAACATCCATGTTTAATTCATTCTCCATTCAATCCCAAAATGTCCACATTGCTAAAGAGGCATGAAATCAGACAGGATTTTATGTTAGACCTTGTTAGGTTATTTTTAAAGCATGCCTATGGGTTCTCCTTCATTCAGTTCTCTTAGAAGATATTGCTATCTTAGAAGTCACTTCCAAAATTTAGTTTTTATTTATGATGTAGTAAAAATAGTGTAGCACAAAAAAATCTTAATACATTTCTTAGTCAATGTACTCATTTATCTTGACAGAAGGGAAACATAGTAAGATTTAAATAGATTATTTAAAGATATTTTCCAATTACAGACCAGAATGGATTGCATCATACAACACTAGAAAAAACACTCTGCACTCTCACTCAGAGTTTTTTTTCGTATTTTTCACACTTAGAATCTCTAGAAATGCAATTCTCCAGAGTCTAACTTGGAAGTCTTCTGGCATGTTCATTGCTACAGGTAAAACTGTTTTAAGCAGGTTAAATGAGGAGAATCACTCCAAGCCATGGAACAGGCTACCTAATCCTACCTGTGATTTCAAGATAAGGTAAATCTACTTCCCTAGATAAAGATTACAGTTGCCAGATCTGTTAGTTCCTAAGCCTCACAGTTTTCCAAACACCCACAGACATTGCATGAAAAGTCAAGGACAAAAAAGCAAAGCTCACATGTCAATGGAAAGGAAATTGCATTTGCCTACCAGAAACTACCTTGGAGCACAGGAAAAGAACAAGCATAACAGAAACTGTACAAGACTCCATTTACTAGAATATCTTATTCATCTTTACTGGGCAAAGAGGTGCAAATCTTGGCCCAGGCAATCTCCACACTTGTGTCCAGCAGTTATTGAACCTTGTTTAGGCTTGTTCATTGCTCTTTCTTCCCTTTGTCTCTTGTCTGGGCTGTACTGCATTTCCCCCGCTTTGCACTATTAAGTTACTCTTCAATACGGTGCCCACTCAGACACTGAAGCTTTTAAAATACATATATGTAGGTGGCAGTTGTCTGGGCAGAAGTCCATTTCCTTCCACTGGTCCTTTATTCTAGATTTGATGTCACACAATTCCCTAAATGAGGATATTTGCCATGGCAACAACTGCAGCACAGTTTTGCAGAACTCACCCCTTAAGTGGCTTAATGGATATGGTATTTATTCCCTTTCTGAAAATTTAGCTTCAGTGACACATTAATACAAACATAAATGGAGCAAATATTTGTGTGCTTCTTGGGAATAACAGAGGCACGTTTATCTGATACACACAGAAAAGACATTTTTGAACCTCATTAATACATGAGTAGAAGTCAATGGAGGAAAATGGATCTTGTTAACTGGCTTCTTGGATACCAATAAGCATCTCATTTGCCTTAAACATATCAACCTAGCAACACTATTTATTCAATATAGAATAATCAGTGACATTAGAGGGCCCCGGCATTGCACACAGAGGAATGATTAATCTATTATTCATTCCACAATAAAGACTCTGAGGGATTTACCATATGAAAAGTGATATTCAGAAAAGGAGGTGGTGTTTTTTTTTCCCCTGACCTGTGTGGGAATTCCTATCCTGTGGGATGAATACCATTAAATAAAATTGAGAGTTTTGGTTGTGGGGTTTGTGATTTTTTTTTTTTTCTGAAGTGCCCTTCTTTCCTGCGAGGCAAGAGATATATCAGGGGACTAAGGGGTTGAGTATGCAGTATGAAGACACATGGAGAAAAGAGATGGAATCAGGTTGCTGTGAGAAACCAAAGCACCTTCTTTCTAGCTGGTATCTATCTTGACAAGACAACTAGTGTTTGACCTGAGGATATATGCACATACAGAGGCATGTGTATGCATACCTGTATGTATAGCAACACTTCAGCAAAATAACTGGAATCATCACAAGAGAGATGTCTCTGGAACTGACAAAAGTCTGCTCTCCTTTCCCATAGGATATCTGAGGATATTTTCATTGAATACTCCAGCATAAACTATCATCAACTCTTGAACCAGGGCACAGTCAACTACCTCTATGAAAACCAGTAAACAGCTAGGCTGTGCCACCTGCTTGGCATAGTTTAGATGCAGTCACTATTTCCACACCCCCCCCCNCCCCCCCCCCCCCCCCCCCCCCATCAACTTTAATCATTATTAAAAACCATTCTGCTTATTCTGCAGTAGCAGCAATGTTCTGAGCTACAACACATCAGCAGTCTAGTCCTCTACCTGAACAGATGCACAGCTGTGTGTTTAATTGGTGTCAAGATGGCACCTGAAAAGCAGCTATTTGAATATAGATTTAAATAACAGGACAGGTGACTTGCAAGAACTACATGTGCATGTGTGTGGACAGCTTGAGATTCTGCTATTTGAAAGGCCAGATTTTTAAAAAGTTTTTCTCCCTTTTTTTCTTTTTTTTTTTTTTTTTCCCCCGCAAGTTTCTTCGAGAAGCTAACAGTCAAGGAGAACTTTTGTCTATGTGAGTACCAAGCGAAAAATGTAGAATTGGAATTTAGATCATGAAACTGTCCAAAAGGCAAGTTGTTATTCGATTTTGAAATGTAATTGAAAATAAGAATAATGAAGATAACTCCAATTACTCTGGAATGGCCTTCTGCTCCTCGCAGGGTGTGCAGTGATTAACTAGCCTTTTATAGCACTTCATTCTTTTCCCCCAGTGATGGAAGATTTACCCAGGAATCCTTGGGTAAGAATAATTTGCTTTGGCAAAGATATGTGTAATAGAGTGAAGGGAGGGTGCTAACCTCTCCCTCAGTTAACCCACCCACTCAGATGATCAGCTTTTCTGTGGGCTGCCAGCAGAGGTGAAGAGAGAAACTTGTGGAAGAGGATTTTCCGTGCTGGTTTTGAACAGACTAGCATAGCAGACAAAGCAACTTTTGCTATTTTGGTGAGTATGAAATTAACCACAGGGCCTACATCATAAGTAAACTGGCCTCAGCATCTGTAAACACCACTCAACAATGTGTTTATGAAAAGCAAACTGCATCTCTAAGAACCGCTGGCAAATGCTCCCACTTAACGTTGTTGGACTCTGAATAGAATCATAGAATCATAGAATAGGTCAGGGTTGGAAGGGACCACTAGGATCATCTAGTTCCAACCCCCCTGCCATGGGCACAGACACCTCACACTAGATCGGGCTGTCCAGAGCCTCTGCCAGCCTGGCCTTAAACACCTCCAGGGATGGGACTTCCACCACCTCCCTGGGCAGCCCATTCCAGGGTCTCACCACTCTTATAGTGAAGAACTTCCTAACATCCAGTCTAAATCTATCCATTTCTAGCTTTTTTTCCATTCCCCCCAGTCCTGTCACTACCTGACATCCTAAAAAGTCCCTCCCTAGCTTCCTTGTAGACCCCCTTAAGATACTGAAAAACTGCAATAAGGTCACAATAGGGAATAGGCAGACTTGCTGGTACACTTTTCTTTTCACTATTAATTCTGGAGAATAATACAGTTCTATTGATGCTCACAAGTCATTCATTGTTTTAAAATATACCAGCAATATAGTAGACTAAAAACAAAGGTATCTTCTCTGATCAGGAACTCTATAACATCTTACCGCTTATCAATGTTACAAATTATGCAAAATTAATAATCTATATTAATTTTTTATATCCAGGTGAAGATTGTTAGTAACTATGAAAATTGATTATTAACATTAAATCTCTCCAGAAAAGTTATTTATACTGTTTGAAACACACAGGTTGGATATTCATACACGTGGGGAACAGGCAACATAGAACACTTGGTCCTGCTCTGGCAGGGGGTTGGACTCGACCTCTTTGGGTCACTTCCAACCCCTGACATCCTGTGTTCCTCTGAACATTTAAGAAAGAACTAGAAAATACAAACATAAAACTGGAAAGAGGTTCTTAGTTTCAGTTGTACTGCTTGGCCACTAGGGGAATCGAGAGGCTCCTTTCTGCTGCTAAGGCAGAAGGCACAATAGAATCTAGTTACAGAATCTCTTACAAAGAGACTTTGAATATTTACTCACAAAATAGTATCATACAGTACCCAAACACTTGAAAGGAGTTCTGTCGGTCTCTTGAAAGTCATGGCAGGCAAAGCAGAGCATAATGTGGCAGGGCAGAGCAGGCAAAGCAGAAGTGAAAAGCAAAAGCAGGCATGTGGCAAAAGCCTATTTATTGTTTGTCTGAATGTAATGGCCCCTTTGGCCACAGAGATTCACCAGTCAGAATGGCACTGTGCCAAACCTGACCCTATCAGGTGAAGTCAGGAGCTTGCTTACCCTTATTTGGGAGGAACAAGTCTGGGCAAGTCTTGGACCCTCAAAGTGGGTGTCTCCAAGCCTTTTGTCTTTTCCCTGTGCTCTGCTTCCCAGCCCCCTAGCAAAGGGAAGGGGACCATGGCATCATGCCTGGGCAAGCCAGGACATGTATCTTCCATGATAGTCATCCATGTGCGTCTTGACTGAACTACAGAGATCTTGAAGAAAACACTTATTGATGACCAAAGGATATTGTTTTATGCCAAAGTTCAGTTTAAATTATACAAAACTCTAAGATATGCAAGGCACAAAGAAAGGAAGAACAGGGCCTTTAATTGACTTCATGAACCTTTTCAGTTGAATTGCTAAACCCCTAAACCAGAAGAGCACTTTTGCATTCTGCTAACACAATCTACCTCCATCCATGTCATTCTCAAACACACATACACTTACTGCATGAGATGCAAGAAAACACCACACAGAAAGTAGCTTGAATTAGCCTCTCCTCTTAGGCCTTATATTTGACAATGAAAACAGTGACTATTGAGATAGGCTTGTTCCAGCGATCATCTGCAGTTTGCTGTTACTTATAAGAAAGGAAATGTTTTCACTTGGAAATTCCAGTTTTTGTGCCAGCTAGCTGCATTTGTTCCTCTGCTGCTGTCAATAACTGCATTTACTTCAGACCTTTCTAACACAGCACTTCAGAAACTGCTGCTTCTCAGCCCACAGCAGAGTAATTCAATCTGTTAGGCTATTGTTCCTGTAGGAGACAGCATTTTTATGTTACTGTCCTCCGAATTATCTTGTAACAGGGGCAAATGAAATGACAGGGGCAATTAAGAGGCAGAAGCATGTATCCGATAAGCAGAAATTCAGGTTCTCAAAGCTTTAAGCTACAGATCCTACCAAACAAGGCAGTAAAGCGGTGCTGGAACTACCCTCTGTGGGAGCACTTCCCTGCTGGATCACTGATGACAACAGAACTTCATCACTGGGCTGCACCTTTCCCAGTCTGAGGCAGTTCTTGTAGCCTACCACATGGCAGCTCACCAGCAAAGCTCACTCTACTGCCCAAGTCCGACCCTATTCCCCTCACGTAAACAAGATCCTTTCCCTTAACACTCTCTCTTTCCCTCCTACCTCTTTGGTCCTCTAATCCTCTGCTTTCTAGGGCCCTGTGGTCTCCTACTCCCCTCCTTCCCTGCAGTGACCACATTCCCTGGCTGCCATACACACACCTGGAATTGTACCCAAGACATAACTAACTTTGCACCATCCAACAAATCCCTTTGCTCATCCAAGTCAACCATCATTGCCCAAAATCATAGAATCATAAAATGTCAGGGGCTGGAAGTGACCTCAAAACATCACCTGGTCCATCCTCCCCACCAGAGCAGGATCACCTAGAGCAGATCACACTGGAACAGATGGTTCACAGGATGTCAGGGGCTGGAAGGGACCCAAGGAGATCATCAAGTCCAACCCCCCTTCCAGAGTAGGAAAGCCATACAATTTAGCTCAGATCACAGAGAGATGCATCCATATGGGCCATCCAGAGAAGGAGACTCCACAACATCTCTGGGCAGCCTGTGCCAGTGCTCTGTGACCCTTACAGTAAAGAAGTTCCCCCTTGTGTTGAAGTGGAACCTCTTGTGCTGCAACTCACACCTGTTGCTCCTTGTCCTATCCCAGGGAGCAAGTGAGCAGAGCCTGTGTCCCCACCCTGACCAGCCCTCAGATATTTATAAACATTTATTAAATCGTCTCTCAGTCTTCTCTTCTCCAGACCTCAGCCTCTCCTCATAAGGCAGCACTTCAGTTCCCTCATCATCCTTGTAGCCCTCTGCTGGACCCTCTCCAGCAGATCCCTGTCCCTCTTCAACTGAGGAGCACAAAGCTGAATGCAGTATTAAAGATGAGGTCTCACCAGGGCAGAGTAGAGGCGGAGGAGATCCTCCCTTGATCTGCTGGACACTCTCTTCTTAATACATCCCAGGATTCCATTGGCCAGAGAGGGAGACTCCGCAACCTCCATGTGCAGCCTGTTCCAGTGCTCTGTCACCCTCACAGTGAAAAAATTCTTCCTGAGGTTCACATGGAACCTCCTATGCCACAACTTTCACCCATTTTCCCTTGTCCTGTCACTGGACATCACTGAGAAGAGGCTGGCTCCATCCTCCTGGCACTCATCACCCTTACATATTTATAAACATTAATGAGGTAAAAACCAACCTTACGCCCATGGCCGCCAGGCTGAGGGCAGCAGGGGCGAAATAAACCCGCGCACTGGTCACCTGATGGCAGTGAGGCCCTCTGATTGGCTGAGCTGCTCAGGGCGGGAAGCTGGCAGCGTGCCCTGCCCTCTGCAGAGGCAGTTCCTTAGGGTACGGAGGGTTTGGGCTGCAGCCCTGTGCTGGGCAGGCCCCTCACACACACAGGGCTGGGGAAATCTGTCTCTGAAACAACATTCACCCTCCTCCAGTGCAGGCAGCATACTCTCGGTACATCCCTCCAGCCCTGTACTACACCGATGGCCGGGAGGGCAGGAAAGGAGCCCCTCAGGAAAGTGGGCACTGCTGTGGCAGCTGCTGGTGGCAGTGGGAAGAAGCTGGAGTCATGGGGAGGTCTCCACGAGCGAGATGGGGCCTGTATCTCATTGTTCCCACACACCAGCGATCAATAGAGATGTAATTACTACTGTTGCTATTTGGCATAGCTAAAAAGGGTAGCGCAGCTTTGTGCCGCTTCTTCCATTGAGGATGCAGCTCTGCAGAACCACTCCTTTTATCCTTCTTTACATATTTATTACAACTCTTTAGACTGATCCATGCAAACTAAACGAAAGCAACCAATGGAAAGAGGCTGGCTTGTGCCAGCAATCCCCAGACTGTCAAGCGATCACTGAAGATTGGACAGGTCCTGATGAAATAAATGTTGGCTGCTGACTCTTCCAATTTTGCAACACTCCTCTGTGTCACTGGAGCAGCCTTGTCCAAGATTGAGATATTTGCAAACTGTCATCTTTCATAAATATCTGCCTTGAGTGACACTTTGCCCCCCTCCATTTCCCTTTGAAATGTACCTAGCTGGCATGGAGCCTGCGGGATTTCATTGCTTGTGATAGGTGATTAGCAAAGAGATGATTTCCTCCTCCCTCCCCCTCCTCCCCTCTGCCAAAGGGCTGAGTGACAGGTCCAAAAGGCGAAAGGCAGACTGGGGAAGCAAATCTGCCAGAGGCAGAAGTGATGACACTCCGAAAACACTTCATTCATCTTGCCAAATTACAGGCTGGGCTGGGGACTGATGGGGACTGGAGGAGGGGGGACGATAATCTTTTCCTTTTCTCTTGCATGCTCTTTGCTCAAAAAACGTTGCAAAGCAGCTCCTGAAGCTTGAAGGATGCACCCCAAACCCCTTCAATTTCTGCTCTGTAATGCTAACAAGGGAGCTGCTACCTGGCTCGTGTAAGTAGCTTTCTGACAAAGCGTATGAACTGTCTTAGTCATGGATGTCAGATCTCTTGAGCTCTCACAGGCTTCTTCCTGCCTAGCCATCAATAACTGGGACTGAGAGGGAATTTCAAAAAAAGCAAAATTCAGTAGTAATTGTCTGGCCCTCCCAGACAGTGGAGCTGGTGCTAACTGCACAGTGTGCCTTCCCCTAATTTATTTGGCAGGGAACCACTCAAAGGGCAAAACAAGTATTTGTGGTTCAGAAGTTACCTGTGTCTGTTTCAGCAGGGCTTTAGCCCTGGGGCAGGTAATTTGGGAATTAAGACAGGTGTGAGCCAGTGATTATACTGGTTTGCTGTGAGCTGTGATGTCTTCCAAATAGCGGCAAAAGTTGCATGAAGCTCAGCACAAAACTTTTTCTTTATTTTCAGGAAGACACCAATCTGGCAATGCAAAATCCATGGGACTGTTTATTTTTACTTTCTTTCTTTCTTTCTTTCTTTCTTTCTTTCTTTCTTTCTTTCTTTCTTTCTTTCTTTCTTTCTTTCTTTCTTTTTCCCTTCCCCTCAAAGCATTAACATGATTGGGGGTGTGGGATTAATTTAGGGATTTTTTGTTTGTTTGTTTGTTTACATTTAGTGGTTTAACATTAAAATGCTTCAGGCTTGCCAATTTACTTCAACCCCAAGTATTTGCTTGAATTCTCAGCATGCCCCAAGTCTGCACTACTTACATTTACTGCTGCTTGCATTGACAATTATTATTAATACTGACATAACCAACTAATAAATGTTTCTGGTTTTTTCCTACCTTTGCCCGTGGCCAGTGTGAAAAACAAAGCATCCACCGAATCTTAAACCTGCTCTTAGGAGGGAAGAACAAGTCAGTCATTTCAGCTGGTGCAACTGGAAGTCTCTCCTGTTATCTTGAAGTACTTCAACAGACACATAGACCACTCCTGGAAAATGAGAGAGAAGGAATTTATTTTTAATAATACACATGTATTTAGTTATATTTTGAAGAGAACAGACCAGATTCTGTTCTTTCCTATGCTAGTCAAAGGCCCAGTGTGCACTCAAACATAGGCTTGATGTTAGTGTGAAAATTTGTCTGGGTTTTGTTATATCAGGGCCTAAATCTCAAACAAATGCTGATGTTGCTTTTTGTTTTCATTTGTGTAAATGGAGCCTTGGCTAAACTTTATGTAGCGTCATCTCCTGACAGTATCTCTGTGCTGGTTTGGGGCTAATTGGAATATTTTAATGAGAAAAATTAGATTATAGGCTGTGAAAAGAAAACAATGGTGTTGTCCACTTCACTCATAGGTTTACTGAGATGTACAAAAGCAAGGACATAAACGTAGATATGAGAGTGTCTGTCTGTGGAGTCTGAGCTCTCTCTCTTGCCTTGGCTTCTAGCTGGATCTGTGTAACCCAACTAATCAATTCTGCTCCTAACCCCCCTCATTGATCTCTCTGGTTTACCCTGCATGTAAGGCAGATTCTGGGGTAAGACTGGGAGGTGGGGAGAAGGTGAAAGGGTGGTTGGGAACCCCTCTTGGGGACTCTGATTTCTGGGAGGGGCAGTGTGTTTCTGTATTACCTTTTTAATATATATAGTTGGAAATATTTGTAATATATTGTAGATATCTGCTTGTCTATTGTGCTAAGTTGTGAATATAAAGCTTCATTCCTTAACTTCCAGCTGCCTGAGTCTAGTCTGGGTGAATTAAAACATGTTTGGGGTGGGGACTGGTAACTCCTGAACCATCACAATCTCTCAGGTTATGTTGAAAACAGAGGCCAGAGTATAATAAAGTGAAATTCTAATATCAAAAATATACTCCTTGTACAGGACAGAATTAAATGTCTGTACTCTAGATGGGAGAAATATGATCTAAAATGAGCTTAGCTAATAATTCCAGAATCAGAAAAAATCAGAGGAAGAGGTGAACAAGAGGAGACAGTGTCTTGGAACTGTCTGGCAGAAACATGTTCCCTAGGTATTCATTTGCTAACAGGAAATGTTGTGACTAGGCAGATTTCAAACAGTATTTCTACTCTGCTAATTTCTATTCAGCAGAATTAATTCTGAGGAGCTTAAAAATAGTCTAACAGTTGAATTCAAATGTAATGTCACAGAATCACAGAAAATATCCAGTTGGAAGAGACCTCAAAGATCATCCAGTCCAACCCTTGACCCACTATAGGGGCAATCCCAAATCATATCCCTAAATGCCAGGTTCACAAGCTGCTTAAACACTGAATACAGTTCCCTTTGTCTCCTGAACACTAAAAACATGCAGCCTTTGGACTAAAAATCTACATATTCCTAAATTCTGGGAGCCCTATGCCCAAATCAATGAGAATTTGACATTATCAGCTGAAAAAGAAATTTCAAGGCAACAGAATGATTGGATTTTTTTCCTTATTACATGAGCTTTTGCTTCTAAATTTGAAGTGCTGCAAAGTAACCATGATTTGGTGTTGGAGCCAAAGAGAACCATCAAATATGAAAATAATACACAGGAAGGATCAAAGTCACATGAACCTTTCTGACAGATTTTCAGTAATGAAAATCTGCTGCCATTCATTGGGAAAAGTTATGCTCAGTCTTCACCCTGCAGTTTACAACTTCAAACAGCTAATTGAACGGCACCTGCAACGTGAGGTAGGCTAGCACAACAACATATTTCCCCCCCCCCCACTCACTTCAGACTGAGAAAGCTGGTAAGTGAAATTAAAATGAGCTTCTCAAGGACAAACACTGAGTTTGTGATAGAAAAGAGATTATAACTTGGACACCTTTTGTTTCGTTTCACCAGTGTTAGCTACTTCTATTTTATACGTGTTTGCATACAGACAGATGTGTAGTCACACACGCACTCAACAGAAAAAAAAATGAGAGGAAGGAAATATGTGCATAGGCAAACTTGAATGAAGTCAAGGCATTGGTAATTGCAACTACAAGTAAAGATCCTTCTCACCTGTCTCTGTAGCTTAATTATTTCCCCCATCAAAAGCAGAATAAAAAAAAGGAAAAAGTTCCTCATCCATGGTCAATTATTGTGTTGGGGGCTTTCTCCTGGGAGTGGTGATCTACAGCTCTGAAAACATTTCAGGTGACTGGTGCCTGCCAACGTAAGAGCAATTGAGGTTGTTGCTCTCACCTGGAGATGTCTCCCTGGAGCTGTAGATGAGGCTCCCAATCTGTAGAGGGGAGCAGGATTCATGCATGTGTTTAAGATTTCCCTGTTGCCATTTCTAAGGGTCTCTTAGTCATATACTGACTTTATACGGCTCTGCCTTAGCCGGTGGAGTGTCTAAGGATTTTAGTGGCTACATAGCCATCTAATTTCTGGACATATAGTGGAAAGTTAGGAGAAGGTGATAAATGCTACATATGTGAGCATGAGACGTTGTCTACCCCATCTGTCCACCTACAAACACATGCCTTGTGCACATGACAAGTTAATTGTACATTAATCAGGATATAATCTCACACTGCTAATGCAAGCCATGATGTAATTTTACCTTTACTACTTATACAACTATGGCCATTATTATCATGTCATAAATTGTATCACTTCAGACTGATGAATGAAGCTAGTTAATGTATATCTGCTTAATTTGTGTATTTCACATGGTGATGTAACTCTCTCTCATTTGTTCTTTACCTGGAGAAGCTGCCATATAGTTCTCTTTATGTCTCCATTGGACTATGTCAGAAAAATGTAACAGAAAAAAAAAAAAAAGTGGTAAAAAGGAAAATTTTACCAGAGATGGTGATTTAGTTTTGTTAGGACACTAATTCCTTGCCAGTGAGCCCAAGTCTGAGTGGAAATAGATATACTCCAAGCACTAATAACCAAAAGGGATGGCTTGAAATTTAACACACATTTGGCCACATTTGACCTTTCCTCACGTTTGATGCAAGAATAAATAGTTGCACATCCACACCACTCCCATAGGCCCACTTGTTAAGTTGCAAACAATACAGCTGAACAGGAAAATTCTGTGGTCAAACTTGTTCCTGGTTCATGAAGCTCACTTCTTTACATCTACAGCAGTATTTCTGACTCTCACACCGTAAAGCTTTTTCAAAGGTCTGGATGTTAAATTTGTTTATTTGTTTTATTTTTTTTCCCCATTTTGCTTAGAACAATTTTTTTATATAAATGTGAAAATGTGAGGAGGGAACATAGATCTAGAACAAGTTATTTTTCTAATGTTTTCCATTAAGCAGCAGCTGCAGTTACCAAGCTGTCATCTTTGTTGCTAGGGAAATGTTGTGCCTATGCCAGAACAGAACTGGTGGGTTCAGTGCATCCACCCTAGTGCTGGGGAATGTCACTGCTTTGGTGAACTGCTGGATGTTGGGCTGAGCAACTCCTTCCTCTGACTTCTGTGGGAAATGGGCTGCAGGAGAAGAACTGCTTGTTAGTGTCATTCAGCCCTGCTTTGTCACACCAGCATACTCCTGTCTTCTTCCTCCCCTTGAAGAAGATGAGATATTTCATTTTGACATTTTCAAAATGTAAAACATCCTGATATTTTTCATTTCTGAAAGACACTTTAAAATGAACAGACACTTTCCCACTTTCTCCTCAAAGGAAGCAACAGATAATTTAAGTAAGAGAGAAAATATTTCAGGCACAGCCAAGCAACATATCCTTCTTTTGACTCAACCAGCAAACCAAAACAAATAATCAGCTCCTTGTGCAATGCTAATTAGTGACTTTGGTGGAACTTGTGCAAGTGTTAAAGAACTTTGCTGGACTCTACAGAAGACAACAAACTTGTTTTGCACAGAAAAGTGTTCACACCCCAAACAGAAACAAAAGCCTCATTTTTGCCTAATATTGCAGTCAGAGGAGCACATATAGCTCCTCAAAGTGCAATGTTTTTCCAGTCTACAAGGTAAGACTTCAAGACAGGGGTAGACGCTGTGTTCTTTGGTTAGCACAGTGTGGTCAGTGTATTCTTACTAAGTGTTCATAATGAACACAGTAAGAAAGGTAGGGTGTTCACAATTCTTTAATATACTGGTAAGAAAACCTTAGCAGTTTACTAGTGAATCACAACTGGCAAGAGGTCAGATCAAATCTCTCATGTGGCATGAAGATCATAAATGCAGTTCCCAGGGCTACCTCAACTTCAATAAAATGAAGTCATCCGTGTGCTGCTTTGTATTAATATTGCAACTACGTTTAAGCATATATATAAGCCATGATTTCTCCTCAAGTGTTAAATCAAATTGAATCACAGGTTTTTATGAGTGATAAAATGATAATAGACCAGATCTGGTCAGCTAGGATAATAACTTGATTCAGTACTTTGGATGTAAGTGTTTAAGGTTTCCACAGTAAAACTGTAATGTTATACCCTAAAGTGTGTTAATAACATTAAGTGATGTAACAGCGAAAGCGAACTGACAGAATGTAATACCCATAGGGCCGTCATAATAGAAATAATTTATAATGTAACAGCAATAAAATCTTTAATGTTATCTCAGTCCAGTGCTGTCCCCATGTCTGGGGTTTCAGATTACACGTGATTTTTTTTTTTTCCTACGCATTTAAGTGTTAACTTAAAATAATTAAGAAAATGGTTTTCAAAGTGGAAAAGCCTTTCAAAGTTGCTGACCTGTTAATGGTATTATTAACTCTTTCCATTCCTACCAAAGTCCCATGTGGTTGATAGCTGATATAAAAAGAGGTACATCTTTTTTTTTGTTCCACTTACAATAGGAGATTTTTTTTTTCTTTTTAAAAGCAATTTGCAGCAATCAAGGAATGCAAGACTACCATACTATATGGAAAAAAAAAAAAAGTATCTCATTGTCACTCTTATCACACCTAAACACCAGCACAGAATATGTTGTGAAAGAGTTTGAACAAACACCCAGTAAGTGTCACCTCACTATAAACACAAAGTGTTGCTGTATGTGGCTATCTACTAGAGAAAGATGACTTCCACCCTAATCATGGCAAACCAAAACATGACATAGAAGAGCTTGCTTAAATATTAGATAATGTCCTTACTGGCAAAATGCTAGAATAAGTTCCCCTAAGGGGCTGTGGGATCTTCTACACTCAAGATCTTTAAGAGCAGAAGTGATCAAACAGCTGTCAAGTGTGAACATAATGTGGTTTATCTAACCTCTTCACAGAGGGGTAGATCAGAGAATCTCATATGACACCAAGCTGTGTGGCACAGTTGACTTGCTAGAGGGCAAGGAATGCCATGCAGAGAGATCGGGCAAGGATGGAGAGGCAGGCCCAGGACAACCTCATGAAATTCAACAAGGCCAAGACCCTGCACTTGCGTGAGCACAGTCCCAAGCACAACTGCAGACTGGGTGGTGAGTGGCTGAGAGCAGCCCTGAGGAAAAGGACCTGGGGGTCTTTGTTGATTAAAAGCTCAACATGAGCTGGCAGCTTGAGTGCAGCTCAGACAGCAACTGTGTGCTGGGCTGCAACAAGAGCAGCTGTAGCCAGCAGGGCAGGGGAGGGGATTCTGCCCCTTTACTCTACTCTTGTCAGACCCCACCTGGAGTACTGTGTGCAGTTCGGAAGCCCCCAAAACAAGGAGGACATAGAACTGTTGGAGCCAGACCAGAGGAGAGCCACAAAGATGCTCAGAGGGCTGGAGCAGCTCTGCTATGAGGACAGGCTGAGAGAGAGTTGGGGCTCTGCAGCCTGGAGAAGACTTCAAGGAGACCCTACAGTAGTCTTCCAGT
Source organism: Psilopogon haemacephalus (assembly GCA_013396835.1). Taxonomy (NCBI): domain Eukaryota; kingdom Metazoa; phylum Chordata; class Aves; order Piciformes; family Megalaimidae; genus Psilopogon; species Psilopogon haemacephalus. The sequence goes on along the minus strand of VWZI01021435.1, from coordinate 555,307 downwards.
ATCTGAAAGGGGCCTACAGGAAGGCTGGGGAGGGACTATTTACAAGGTCTTGTAATGACAGGATGAGGGGTAATGGGTTTAAATGGCAGAGGGGAGATTTAAACTGGGTGTTAGGAAGAAGTTCTTCACAGTGAGGGCAGTGAGACACTGGAATGGGTTGCTCAGGGAGGTTATGGCTGCTCCCTCCCTGGAGGTGTTCAAGGCCAGGCTGGATGAGGCCTTGGGCAACCTGTTCTAGTAGGAGGTGTCCCTGCCTATGGCAGGGGATTGGAACAGGATGAGCTTTGAGCTCTCTTCCAACCTAAACCACTCTATGATTCTATGATATATGTAACACAAAATCACTCCTTTCGTGTCTACTAACATAAATACCTTCCCTGGAATCTGAATATAGAGTTATGGTTAGTATGTGTTAAGACAGCTGCCTTCAGGAGGTAAAGGTCTTTATTCTCTTCAAAATATTTGAAAATTACTAAGAGATATTGCAAAATTAATGTAGAAACATACATTTAAGTAATAACCCCAAACCAATCCATATTTCTTAAACTAGGATTTATTCAGTTCAAGCTGAGATGTATTTCTATTCCTTCTTCCTGGCCAAACAGCCTTCTAAGAATATTGACTTTTTAAGGCAGACACACTGAGAGCCTTCTGTAATGATGCCATGGCTCAGAGGAGACAAAACAGAATAAATTCATCATCTGATTTCTCTTGCAAACTGCCCAACCCAGAACTAATAAACTGCCTTTAGAAAATACTCCAGCATCAGACAGGATAATTATTGTCCAGTTAAGGAAAATCCTTTGACTCTCACATTCTCTCACTCCCTGATTCTCTCAGGTTCTGACTCCCTGGTCTAAAATTGTGACTGGGCAGGTTTAGATTGGATATTAGGAAAAAAATTCTTTACTGAAAGGCTTGCCAGGCGTTAGAACAGGCTGCCCGGGGAGGTGGGGGAGTTGCCATTCCTGGAGGTGTTCAAGGAAGATGTGGATGTGGCACTTCAAGATGTGGTTTAATGGCCATGGCGTTGTTAGGTCAATGGTTGGACTTGATCTTAGAGGTCTTTTCCAACCAAAACGATTCTATGATTTCCTGATTCTCTCTGACCCACCAGGGAATGGAGGAAGAATAATAAATAACTGGAACTGAACAAAGCAGCAGCTTATCATGAAATATGCAGGGTTAATCATCCCTTTAAAAGCAAATGTATTAGGAAAACATTGCATCCTTAGCCCTCTGTGACATAATTACACAGGCTTCTGATTAAACAGAGGCGCTCATTAAGTAAAACATTTTATTTTAGTTTCTTGTTGGTTGCTGGTACTATTGGGCTTCCTGCCCAATTCCAGCCAGGCTACCATATGAACAGTGAAACCAGCCAACATTGTCAATGCAATAACAACAACACTTGGCACTCCCATCATTTCCTCGATCTCAACATCTTAAAGCAATTTACAGATATTACTTGGGTGCACCATGTGACAAAATTGTCAAGCAGGTAAGATTGATCACCCTTATTTTACAGATGGATAAAGTAAAGGAGAAAGGTATTCAGCTGCCTCTCCCTGCCTGCTGAAAAGTTAGTGTTAAGATCCAGAAGTCTGAGGAGAAACCACTTGGAATTACTGTTTCAACCACAACCAAACTTTTTTTTTTCTTCCCTCCTTAATTGCTGTTGTCCTTAATTGGTGCTCTGTAGCAGAAGAAGGCTTGTGCTGTGAGAAATCAAGCTGGGATGCAATTGTACTGAAAAGCCAATTTTAAGCATCACTTATTATTCGTAGTTTAAGGGCCTTGTTTTGGCCAGCTAAGGCATGAAGTTTGTATGGGGGGATAAAGGTGTAAACAGAAGAGAGGAAAGAATGTTTTAGTTCTTAGCTTACCAAATCTGACTATTCAGACACATACAGGGAGGCTTCTTTGCAGAGCTTCCAGCAACAGGGAAGTAAGGAGAACATTTTTACATGGCGTCTAGGAATGCATCCATAAATGTACAATCCCTAAGTTGCTGATAGTGGTCAGCTTCAAAAGCCCTCCCATCCTCCTAAACCATCTTTGGCAAAGATATTCTTCACCCAGAGGCTGTGAAGGGGACTCAGGCAGAGTGGAATCCGAGTCTGGACACAAATGGCCAAACTCACAAAATAATACTCCCATCTACAGATGTATATACACATCTTCAGTCTGAGAAAGAGTCAAACAGCTTTTCTGTTGCACCTAAAAACACTTCATCTATTGAAAGCTGAGCAGGGCTCACATTTGCTGCTCATGGTATTGCTTCAGGAGGAAAATTGTGCAGAATATAGAGTTTCACTTCACACAGAGCTTCATGTGAAGCTTGATAAATATTTCTCAATGCTGTGCTGGATACTAAGGAGACTCACTGGTCATTTGCCAGATTTCTGCCACAACAAAATAATTCTTTTTGTCTTTAGCCTAAAAGAGAGAACTTTAGTATCTAAGAGCCTAAAGTGTTAAACTCATGTTAGGCATGAGTTTAACACTCGCGAGCTTATTTCCAAACTCATGTTTGGAAACAAAATCTCACACAGTGCGTATAAATATTATCTGTATCCAGATTCCATCCACGTGGATTGTAATTGGCACTGCTGTGAGTTATCTGCTACTGATACACACTATTGTCCCCTGATTTTTAAGCTCAGGTGTCCCCTCCTGGCTAGAAAAAAACCTTTAACACCTACATGTAAACGTAATGGAGTCAGTATTAGAACAAGCTTTTAGGTCTAGGTGCATGTATTACAAGTGTAAGAGAGGTGGAAACCTTCTTGTCACTTATTCAGCTGGATATGTATGACTGGCTTCAAAAGAAACTCAGGAGTACAAGATTAAAGCGAAGCTGACCATGAACTCTCCTTTCCCGAAGGAAGTTCAAAGCTTCCTGATTTAGGTTCTTATCGCACTATAAAGAGAGGAGTGAAGAAGATAAAAATTTAAAAATAAATGATCTTGAAGAAATTCTCCTCATCTGAGTGTCCTCCAATGTGTCTGGTCTTCTAAGTGTTAAGTGAATTGTAACTAGATCCAGAGGAGACAGTTGCAACCTGGTTATCAGTGGCAGTAAATGGAAGATAATAGCCCCACTAGAGAGTTATGAAATGGCTTGTCTTTGAGCTGCCAAAGTGTTTAGGCTCTCTTTTATTATATTCACAGCAGTAATCCGATATGTCCTGACTTCTGTCATCTGTATGTAATGCTTATCAACTCTCTGCCAGTGATTCACCCCCTTGTCAGGGACAATTATTCCTCAAAGTGCTGAGGTTATGACTGAAGCAATATTATGACTGGAAAGAAAATATGAAAGGTGCAGCACATCACAGCAAGCAATCTTGAAGCTGACGTCAAAGTGAAGGAGAACGTTGTTGATACAAAAATAAGGCATAACAGGAGTGTTGCAGTGTTGCTCCCCTGGCAGTCCTGGGCATTGCTAAGGTCATACATACATTGAACTATGGTAATGGAAGAATTTCCCATCATTTTATTGGAGCTACATTGTCATACATGTGTGGTTAGGTGTCTGTCTCCATTTCCATTGTAAACCCCCATTTAAAACTACAGCAGCGGTGTCTGTCCTGTCCCTCTAAATTTGCAGACAGAAGCTCAGCCTGGGAAATTCATTTTCCTCCAGAGGATCATGAAATGAAAAGCATAATCTAAGGGACAGAGGGTCCAATTTGCGGTTGTCGAGTTGCCTGAAATTACAGTAACACCTGTGGTAAACTTCTGATCTAAGCATGTTCAGACCAACCTGTTTCATCACTCTCTTAGATGCCTCAGGCAAAACTGAAATAAGTTTTGTCACTCCTTGTATTGCTTATGAATTCTTTAATTTGTGGCAGAGGAATAGATAATCTCAGGCTTGTGGTGAGGGAGAGCAAGAAAGCAGTGTCCTGCTGAAGAGCAGAAGGCAACCTGAGAACCAGAGCAGGGCTTTGGTGCACCAGAAACTCCAGGCCAGTTGGAGAGAGTGAACTACAGAAATATTTCTTTGTCTTCTCTGCTAATATGGGGAAATAGTGGCTGGGAAAGCATTGTCAATGGCAATGAGAAAAAGCAGCTGGTCAGTAGACATAATGGTGGTGACATGGAGACCAAAGAGGGGGCCAGATGGTCCCAGGGGCTGTCCAGCTGACCAACAGCAGCACCTATGCCCTGCATGCATATGTGGTATCAACCCAGCATGGGTTCTTAGATGTTGAGCAGCACATAATTCACTCAACTAAGGGTTTCAGCCTACAGAGTGAAGGAAAACAATGCCTGTCTGTGGTATTTTGATAGTCCTTGGGATCTGAAAGTACAGTGCAAACCCTGTACACCTGCTTTGCAAACAAGTGGTTGAACATTGTAATTTCCTAGCTTCTTAGAGGGTCACGTGAGTCCAAATGTGAGGCAGAGAGCCTGAAGCAAATGGGATAGGGGTAGAGGAGGAGGGAGGACGCAGTCAGGTTTGAAAAAAATGAGGTTAGAAATCAAGTGGCTAATCAGAAAGTGGAATCACTTAGTCATATGCCTCTCTGGCAGCAAAGATGAATGTAAGGCATGGACTTTCTGTAGCGTTGGGAGCTGTTACTCAAATGGCCTTCCTGACTGTCCTTGAGAGATGCGCCAACAGGGAGCCAACATGGATCTCAGGGGTCAGGAGCAGCATCAGCTGTGCTTCCATTGGGAGAGAAACAGAGCCTCCTAAAGCAATGAGAGAGAATGAATCACCACACCTCGTCTAATATATTGCAGTAATGTAATAGAACAGCAATAACCCCCAGAGTACCATCTGGTGAACTTGTGACTAAACACAGCTTGTTTTGCTCAAGGCACAGGAGCAATGGACAAGTATATATTTTATTCCTTTGCTTCACCCTGCCCAAGTACAAGTGGTAACAGAACTACTTCTGGGAACTTTAGACCATTCTACAAATCAGAGCTGCAAGCAGTTATTTCTCCCCTATGAAGCACGTAGGTAGCTCACTCTGTGGGAAGGTGCTCAGTAGCATAAACTCCTGAGTCTCAGTTGTGGCCACCAACGTAGACAAAGACCTGATCCCAGCCATTCACCTTACATTTCTGGTGCAGCTAAATTCTCTGTTAAATTCTTGTGGGTAGGTGGATATTTCAGGTGATATTTCCCAGGGATGCACGAGGCCTAACTCTAACGTGAAGAATATTGGTGACTAGTTGCTCTGACCTTGGTCAGAGTTAATCCTGCAGGAATGAAAAGGTTCAGATTTCACTTCTCACTGGAGGAAAAGAGAAGGGAGGAGGGGTAGCCCCCCACTAATATAAAGACATGACCAGTGGCTCTGCCATCAGTTGTAGCATTGCTTGCATTTGGCATTGTATTATGAAAATATCTATTCAGAGTGGAAAATAAGATCAAAGACAACATTTCCGTAGTGATGACTTTAGCTCCACTTCACTCTGCTCCCTCTCCTCCTCCTGTCCTTCGCATTTCAAGGCGCTTGCTCTATTCATCTGCTCTATGCCACCCCAGGTTTATAACATCACATCATCAGCAGCACTAATAACCTGCGATTCTTTCCCCCTATTGTGTCTGTCAGAGTCAGTAATCTGGGCACTACAGTAGCTCAGCACTGAAAAGCTACAGTGTGTTCCTATAGCAACCAACTAATCCGCAGGTGGAAGGTGATTGGGTACCTCTTGCACTGGAACAATAATTTGAAAGATCTTTTTCAGTGTGCTGTTCTGCAGCGTGAGTTCATTGTGTTGCAACCCACCACGAATCATTATAAGCCATCAGGAAAACGCAGCCAGGGCTTGCACAAATCACAGCAAAGAGAGAACACGTCTGCCAGCAACGAGCCCTTGAAATATTTCACGGCAGGTTAAGAGGCCAAATTGTGTATGGCAAGATGTATTGTATAGGATAAAACAAAGGGCTAATAATAAGCCCATGCTGACAGCCTCTGAGTCAGGGAATCCCAGTGAAGTGTAAGAGTGTGCATGAATATGAGTTTGCCTGAGCTGTGGAAGGAAAAAAGCCATAATAAAAGAAAGTGCTGGGCAGCACTCCCACATAAAACTCTTCCAAAACCAATTACTCCCACCTGGCTGTTCCCATTTCTCCTAAACCATCTCCTGTTACAGAAGAGAATTTAATATTCTTTAATTGAAATCTCTAATTTAAGGCACTTGCTTGCTATCCTGAAAGTCTGAAACCCTGGCCTGGACTCCCACAAAGTGATTAGAGATTGTAGAAGTCTCACATTTGTAGAGTAAGGAACCCTCAAGAAAAACACGACACCTTCCTTCTGAAGGTCAGGCTTCTTTATCTTTCTAACTGTAAGATGGCTGAACCTGAGCTTAGGAGTGATGACTCAAAGTAAACCATCTTAACCCGTGGAGAAAGTGCAGCAAAGACAATGACAGAACAAACAGCTTTGTGTCAACCTCAAGCAACAATTCCTGTCATTTGCAGTCTACCTCTAATTTCTACCCATTTTCCTTTGAAAACACTGGTCTGGCAATGCTAATTGTATATAGAATCCTCTTCAAAACTGAGTTGTGCAAGCACAAGCATTTCTCATACAGCCACAGCCAGTAGGAAGTGAGAGCAGGTAGTGTAAATGATCTCATGAGCAGAGTCATGGGAGAGCAAAATAGGAAATTTCTGTAAAAGGAAAAAAATCTGTAAAAATTTTCGATAGAAAGAGAGAAGTAGCACAAGTTGCTCTTTACATCAGTTTAATCATACTGAAGAAAGAATGTCTTTGTTAAGGGCCTGGACTTAATAAAAATGTCAAAAACTCTCATTGCATAAATCAGCTCTTTCAAGATTTGTTGGGGTGATGCAGGAGAAACCTTAAAAAGAAAGGGCAAACAGAAGTTTAGCTTTGACTTCTGAGATTGCAGCTTAAAAAGCTGCCCTACATTTACAGCTTGAAGTTTCCAACCTGGGACATTTCCATCTTAAACAAATTTTCTAAGAGACAATGAAGTCAATGTCTCACAGCTGAAGAGTTTTATGAAGCTATGTCTCCACTCAAAGCTGAATCAACAAACAAGAAAACAGAAGAGAGACAGAATTTATGAGCTTTTTTTTTGTTTTTAATACTCATCCCAAAACAGGATGAGTAAAATGGATGGGGCAGATTCACATACTCAATCCAAATTGACAGAAGAAAAGCTTGAGTGAGGGGTAGGATATCTTCTAGGGATGTTATTAGATTATTGTATATTATACAGCAAATATCAGTGTCTTCCTCCATCTTGTCTTTCATCTATCACAAAACTTAGGAAGCCTTCTCAAAGAAAGTTTCGCTGAATTTTTTTTTGTCTCTGAAATTTTTTTAAAATAAAAAGTTTCCAGCAAAACATTTAAAAGTTCTTGACTGTCTTTAATTGTGAAATGTATTGATTGTTCCTCTCAAATAATCCGTGCCTTAAAAATGACATATTTTTGTTCCTTTCAGAGGGCTTGGATAGATAGCATTGTTTTTCTTTCCAAAGCACATCAAAGAGCCCAATTTTTGGCAGGCTTTCTGTTTTCCTTAAAAAAAAAAAAAAAAAGAAAAATAAAGAAGAGAAAAAGAAAGAAAAACATCAGCAAAACAAAGCTAAGAATAACTGCTCTTTTCTGAAGAGTTGTGTGCTTCTTCACTTCTAGATTCAAAGTCATGGTGCTCACTTCAGGGAGCTGCTGAAACAGAAAAGCCTGGAGGTGGGGAGATGGAAAGGAACGGAAAGATCAGAGAACTAGCACAGGATAGAGGACCTTTCTCCTCTTGAAGTTCAGGCTGAATCTAGCCAAAGTCAGTCATAAAACAAAGTCATCACAATTCTTAAACACTTTCAGTGGTTTGTAAGGTCGGACTGTAGCCTCTAACCCAGCAGATGAGTTTCCACATATCTGCAGCTGCTACTTCATTGACAACTCCGGTGACAGCTCTGGTCTCCAGTTTGTAGTCCCTCAGTTTTGTAACTGAATGCATTCTAGAAGATGTCTGGATTTGGGTTAATCATGGCCTTTTCCTTGCAGGACAAGTAGGTGGAAGAGGTACATACCATTGTTTTCTGGAAAAAAGTTGCTATCCTGAGTAGCTCCCCCTTCTGCTGACTGGTATTGATTCAGAAAGCTCTTCAGTTTTGAGCATATTATTGCCTCTGTAGCTATTTTTCTTCATTTAATTTATCCTTCACCTCCACTAATTATAATTTACTCATCACAGACCTGTACTCCTGAGGCAGGATCTGTAGCCCATACTAGTTGTAAACCACCATGCACTATTGCCAGTGTCAAATATGAAGAAGTGACATCCAAACAATGCAACAGAAATAACATCAACTCTTACTCTGCATGAAGCAACCTGTATATTTATTTACCACGTAGCTGAGCTTGTTTACTGCTGTTAGGATCAGATTATTTTAAGGCCTAAAATTCTCTTGGAGAATATGCTACAAGTTGTAGAATTTCCACAGCTTCCCAAACACAGATGCTCTGTCTTGTATTGAGGATAAGACATAAAAAAAGACTAAGAGAAGAAATTATCCTGGAGATAGTTGGGCAAATGCCAGAACTGACTGCTCTGTCAACAAAAATGTTGTGCCGTAACGTGCAGTCCTTCCCCACACCAGCCTGTTCTGGGGTAAAAGTACTTTTGACTTTAATAAGAGCTTTAACGGGATTGTTATTACCTGACAGTCTGTGTACCAGTACAGGACACAACGTTGCAGGAACTGGCAATGCATGGCATTTCTGCAAAAGGGCAGAGAATGTCTGAAGTAGGACGATGAGGATGACCAGAGGGCTGGAGCACCTCTCCTATGAGGAAAGACTGAAAAAGTTGGGGCTGTTCAGTTTGGAGAAGAGAAGGCTCCAAGGTGACCTTATTGTGGCCTTCCAGTATCTGAAGGGGGCCTACAGAAAGTCTGGGGAGGGACTTTTTAGGCTATCAGGTAGTGACAGGACTAGGGGGAAAGGAGCAAAGCTGGAGGTGGGGATATTCAGATTGCATGTGAGGAGGAAGTTCTTCACCCTGAGAGTGGTGAGGCCCTGGAATGGGTTGCCCAGGGGGGTTTTTGGGGCCCCATCCCTGGAGGTGTTTAAGGCCAGGCTGGCTGAGGCTCTGTCCAGCCTAATCTAGGGTAGGGTGTCCCTGCCCATGGCAGCGGGGTTGGAACTAGATGATTCTCATGGTCTCTACTAACCCTGACTTATTCTATGATTTTATGGAGCTGCAGTTCACACTGTTCCCAAACTATAGGCTTTGGGGAGCGAGCAGAAAAGCACCCTAAGAGCTCAGCTGATGTTAAATCCACCGCCCTTCTCTGCTCAGTGATAAACAAAAACTGCATCACAGCTAACTTGTAAATGAGCGGGGAAAGAATATGTACTCTGGATAAGGATGACAGAGTTTATTGATAGAACAAATCAGACAATATGTGAAGTTAGGCTGTGCTTGGTACAATTATGTGACCTTGTAACAAAGCATGGCCAAGATGGTAGTGATACTGCATATAAAACAGAGCCTGGTGGAAAGTTGCTATTCTTCAAACTCGCTTGCATCTAGACATCTTTCAAGTGATTTCAGAATTTGGGGTGAAAGTGGATCTTAGGCCCTTTTTGAAAAAGCCATTTCAAATCCTCATTCATATCATAAATGCTTTTTTCTTCTTTTTTTCTGCAGGCCACTGAAATCTCTGGGGCCATGACATTGTCTGGCACTGAATGCAGCCCCTTTTTATCATTATAAAGAAATAATGAAAGCATATGGTGGAGAGGTGCTCATATTTCAGTGTATGGTGCCTTCCTCATTCTCCATAACCAAGCACTGAAGAAGAATATCTAGTATGATGAGAACAATAATTATTTCCAATACACTAAGAGAAAATTCCTAACAATTCAAAGTCCTCCCTGCTGCCTAGCGTGAATGTAAGTTCAAAGTAAAAGAAACCAAACATATCTCTACTTTGGTGCATTAAACATCAGCAAGTGACCTGTATTTTATTACAGTACACAGCTGTTTTATCACATAAGTAAATAAATCACCATTGAACCAACTTTGGGAACAAAGATTTTGAATAATAACACAATTAACTTTTCCCACAAAGTCCAAATAGCCCACTTGCTCATAGTTGCTACAAGCTGTGATTCCCACGTGAAAGATATCAACTTATTTCCTTTTCCTGTCAATCATCGGTACCAAGTGGGGCCATGGTATGTCAGGTCATGACCTTTCACTCTGGGCATGAGCCTGAAAGCCACTAGTGAATCAACTGGTTTAATTATTTAGGCTGTTTTTAATAAATATAAAAATGTGGCCTTAAATATTTCACATGCTTGTTCAGTTTGGCCTTTCAAGTGCCTCTCATCAAGCCCACCAGTCTGAAAGTGTTCTCTTATTGGTAGGAAATCAGTCAATTAATAACCAAATCCAGCTTTTGGAATAAGGTTTATTTTGTTGATTTTGAGCTTTCTGGCTTGGGTATCACTTGCTTGTTGGTTTAGAGGACAGGATTTTTGTTATCTTTTTTTTTTTTTTTTTTTCCACATAACATTGGACTGTTTTTAATCATCACCAGCAAGTCTGTTTGCTTACCTCCCACAAAATGATCCTTTAGTAGAAAGGCCATGATAGGATTCATGGTTTTCCATACATGTTCTTTTTTCTGCTTTCTCTTCACCTATGGGAAAAAAAAAAAAAAAAAAAGAAACAAAACCAAATCCATAAAAAGCAAGAAAAGAAGAAATCCAATACAAGGTAGACTTTATAAGACAGATCTTTTAAAAATATTTTTGAGTAATGTTGACAGCTTTGCTATTAGGTCCCTTAGCAGTGGACAGTTTTATTCCATTTCAGGTCAAAGTGTGATGATAATCCTCCTTTGCTAAAAATCCCAACAAGTTTTATTTCAGCTTGTAACTCCCATTGTCTAAAGCCCTAGCCCTGAATCAGGCTGCAGGCTTCACCTAGTATTTAGCACTGTATTTAGCAGCAGCTGTACAACCACATAAGCAGAACACAAGTAGTAATGTGTCCCATGGATGGTGAACTGGTCATGTGCAGTGATTCATATTCTACAAACATTTATGCTTATTGCTCAACAAGCTTTCCACCTGTAGACAGGGGACAGAATTAAACTTGAGAAACTAACCGATGGTGCCTTTTGAAAGAAAAATCCCCTAAACTTGACTGCCAGAGACAATTTTTGCTTTGGAACATTGCTGAAGTGCACAGAACATTCCCAGCATTTCTTAGATTTACTTTGTTCCTCCCCCTAGTACTTTAAGAGTACTCAAGGAAGTGAGTGTGAAGAACTGTCTCTGTAGATGACAAACTTAACTCTTATCCTTCTCCTGCCTCCTCCCTTCCCTCCCATGATCCTGCATCAAAGAGAGGGCCTGGGGAAGGGAGATGTTCTTTCACTTTTCCAAACACTCTCATGGGCTGCTGAAGAAGAGGGCTGATGGTACTGGAGAAAATGTCAGCATGCCAAAATTTGCACTTCTTTCAAACAGGAGCAATAACGTAAATGGCAAAATGCACCACACAAATGAAATTGCTTTAATGCAGAGATCATAAAAGCTAATTTAATTGAAATGATTTTATTTTGGAACAGTTGAAAACATTTCATCTTAATATATTCAAATTCTTCCTTGGCTTAATCACTTCAAGGTGTGCACAGTAGTGTGTTAGAATTTACTATATAATCAAACAAAAGTCAAATGAAGCATTCCATCTTTATTGAAGAAAAGTGTCCCTGCCAGATAATGCTGCCTCTCAGCAATTTCAGCCCAATTGCTGCAGTCCTGAGAAATGTTTCAAATTCATCTAAGTCAGCATTTGCTGATGAAAAGCTGACTTCTAAGAAGTTTTCAATCCGCTTTGCTCAAGCTGCATCAGGAAGAGCATATGTTTATAGCATGTGAGCAGCCCCCTGAATCTCCTAGTGGCTGGGAGATCAAAATCAAAGTATTGATCCAAGGATCTACCACTTTGAAATCAGATATGGAGAAATGCTAAGGAGCAGCAGCGATTCTTAGGGGTTTCAAGTGCACTTAGAGTGCGCGGTATCGCCTGGAACATGCTTCAGTTTGCACTTACCTTATTTAGCTTTTCAAAGGCTGACCTTTCATGCACTAAGTTCAGCGACATAGCAGTCAACCTATTAATGTCCAAGGAAGCTGTGGACCAAATCAGACAGTTTAAATAACTCAGCTGTGAACACAGAACCCCATTATCATTTCTGTAAGGCTAATCTGAACAGCTGATTCATCTCGAGCAGTTTACTATGGACGATAGGTCTTCACAGCATCCATTTTAAGTTTTAAATCAGATGAGGGTGAAGAACTTTGCACTCAGACACTATGTTGGGAGGTGCCATATAAAAGGACAGACAAGCAGAGAGGCTTATAGTAAAGGGCCTTATTCCCCACTGTATTTTACTAGCTCTATTCTGATGTGATTACTGATTTCAGGGGAATAAAAGCATGTAATGAAGTAAAGAGTTAGGAAACTGTGCACTCTTTCTTCCCATACAACACATACCTCCCTAATAAACATGCCTTGGCTTGGCATGTGCCTGATGCATTTAGTCAGAGAAACCCGAATTTACCACACATATCTCTGTTAGCAGTACAGAGACAACAAAACTAATGAGAGGACCTGGACTGTCTTTCAGAAATAATGGGAAATACTTGATCCCTACTTACTTTTCCCCTTCCTTCTCTGGTGGGAGTTCACAGTCTTCCAAACCTAAGCCTAAACGTTGAGTGGAAAAATCTTTCTGTGTCCCCAGCACTGCTTGATAGATGACATCTTTTGCATACTACCAAAATGTTAACTGGACACAGGAAACCCATGTGAGTCATGAAATCAGGTTGGAAGATTCCAGAAGCAATTGCATCTCACAGTCTTTTTGCACTCTTTCAACATGCAAATGGAAGAAAGAGGCTATTATAAAATAGGAATGGTGCAATCACATCACTCCTTTCCCTTGGACTACTGTTTTGTCCAGTAGGCTGTGGATTGTTAGACTTTATCTGCGTATCCAGCAACTCCATAAATAAAATTTTCATTATCAACACTGAAATCCCAAATAGTTTTCAGCTCATAATGAGATTCTCACTGTTCTCAGGCAACACTTGAAGAATCTTTTTATATGAGAACATGAAGATGTGAGACCATCTGAGCAGGGTGTATGTGTTGCCAGAAGCATTGCTTACAAACAGTTCCCGGTTTCGTTGCTCATACAAGTGGAGATCAGGTTCTAGCTAAAACAGGCTTCAGATATCCAGTCACTGGAAATGAAAACAGAAAGAAAAGGAAAAGAAAATCAGGAAAAAAAAATTAGGGTTGTTAGTATAAGCTGCTTTACAACCTCCAAAGAGCTCAACAAAACCTATGTTTAGAAGAAAATTTCAAGTCTTCAATTGACAAATTATGGCTTCCTGTAGGGTACTTCTAACGCCCACTCTGGCCTCCAAATCTAAAAATGCTAATGATCAGGAACCTTAGAAAAAAGGTCATAAAAATGATGCAACAAATCACACAACAAACCAGCCAGCCAAACAAGACTAACATAAAAAAAATAAATCACATAACAAAATAGTACATACAAAATTTGGTTCCCAACACACACTCAAATCCAAGTATTTGTGAAGATAAGGAGCTCTGGGAGCACTGAGAAGAGAAGATAAAAGACAGGCTTGAGCCAACTGCAGTATCTGAAGAGATTATTTGAGAGGAGAAAGTAAGTGTGGTTCAGATTTTATAACTGCCTCTTTACCACACAGTGACAACATGCTGGATTCATACACTAACAGGGAAATGTCAGCACAAGTTTTGCAGTGGAAGCCAATCTATACTTGAGGAAGACAAAGGATTTCAAATTATAGCTGAACTTGCATGCTTAAAAGCCTTATGAGCGTTGCAAAGGTCACAAGCAATACAAGAATCTTGTGTGACGCTAGTTTGTAGAAAGGTTGGATATTCTCTTTCCATTAAATTTTGGGATGTATTTGTATTGTTCATACTTTGTATTAAGAAGCAGAGGCTTGGACTGGTTGCAGAAGCTGAGGAACTAAGAAGTTCCCTTCCATAGCTGACTTATTTTGAACACCAGAACAACCTTGCGGGTTGGGAAGAGTGAAGTGGCTTAGTGGCTAGCAAAAGGCATAGCAGTTGCTAGGCTGCTCTAGCTCTTACCAGGGACTGAACTTATCACAGAGTCATAGAATCATAGAATGGTCAGGGCTGGAAGGGACCTCTAGGGGTCATCCAGTCCAGCACCCCTGCAGTCAGCAGGAACATCCCCACTAGACCAGGTCACCCAGAGCCGCATCAAGCCTCACCTTGAATGTCTCCAGGGAAAGGGCCTCAACCACCTCCCTGAGCAATCTGTTCCAGTGCTCCACCACCCTCAGCAAAGAACTTGTTCCTGACATCCAATCTAAATCTGGTCTTCTCAAACTTGAATCCATTGCTCCTCATCCTGTCTCTGCAGGTCTTTGTAAACAGCTTCTCTCCATCCTTCTTCTAGACCCCCTTCAGGTACTGGAAGGCTGCTATTAGGTCCCCCCTGGAGCCTCCTCCTCTCCGGACTGAACACTCCCAGCTCCCTCAGCCTGTCATCACAGCAGAAGTGCTCCAACCCTTTGATCATTTTCGTGGCCCTGCTCTGGACCCGCTCCATCAGGTCCATGTCCTTCCTATAACGAAGACTCCAGAACTGGATGTGGTACTCCAGGTGAGGTCTCACCAGAGCAGAATAAAGTGGCAGAATCTCCTCTCTGGCTTTGCTGGCCACACTTCTTTTGATGCAGCCCAGACTATGATTTGCCTTCTGAGCTGTAAGCATGCACTCTCTGCTCATGTCCAACTTCTTGTCCACCACCATCCCTGTAAAGAGTTAACTCCTCTTAGGGGATAGACAGAACCTGATCTAAGGCCATCCCTGACTCCTCCCTGGGGGTGGTCTTACCTGCCCCCAGTTGTAGTGTTTAGCTCACTCCCACTTCGTGCCTTGAAACCCTATAAAAGCTGAGGAACTTCTTGTTTCTCTCTTGCTTCTTTGCTCCTGCTTCTGCCTCATCAGACAGCAACATCCTTCTGCTCCTGCTTTGCCACGTGTCTCCAGCAAAATATGTGCGGGGAGCAACCACCTCTGGGATCTTTCACCATCCAGCAGCCAACAGCATCCACAATCATCTTTCACCATCCAGCTGGATCCATTTCCATTCATTTCCATCTACTGGTTGTGTACATATATTTTGTATTTTGTTTTCCCTTTCACATATATTTTGTAACTCCCCTTACCTAAAATACCCATTATTTATTGTTTTCTTTTAACTTCCAAATTGAGTCAAGGCTATTGCTTGGGGTTTGGGCTCCAGGAAGCTAGCTAGAACTAATACAACCCCCAGGTCCCTTACCACAAGGCTGCTCTCTAACACCTCATCTGCCAGCCTGTAGTGGTAGTGAGGATTGTTCTGTCCCAGGTGCAGGGATGGAACTCATGGAAGGCCTAGACTCCATAAAGCATACTTGTGACCCTCAAGACTTAAAATAACCATACAGGGCAGTCTGATCTCTGCATTTGTGCTGTTTTGGGATTACTTAAGTCAGTTTTATGGCTAAATGCCACAATGCTCTGCGATGCTTTAAGAGGCCTTACATTTCATTTAAGATAACATGCTGTTGTTGTTGAACGGAGAGTTCCATAAATTCCTCTGGGATAAAATCTGAAGTAAACATTCACAAAGTTTTGCATGGGTTTCTTACAATTTGTCTAGGAGCTTTTGTGTCAAAAGGGACTGGAAAATGGCTGGCAATGTTTTGTTTCCCTTATTAAGAATCGCTTTTGAGCATGCAAGTCTAAGCAAGAAACATTTGGAGAGCGACTGTGCTGCAGTTTTGCTGAAGTAAGTGGCAGTTTTAGTTAAAACAATTATACAAGTCTTTGTTTTCTTCAAGTTGTTTGATTTAGTTGCTTTCTTTAGCAACAAACAAAGCTTTCATGGCTTCTTCACATTTGCACAGAATATTAATGTTGTTGCCTTTGATTTCAAAGTCTTGTACACTTAAGCAGCTTGTCTGCATTTGAGTCTCAAGGCACTGCTAAGATTGCATGAGCAGCAGAGCTGAGGATGTGGGTATTTGTATCTTGATACCATTAGGCTACAATTGAAAAATCCAGGAAATGGCTAAAATATGCCTGATCACGAGGACTTGCAGAACAGCAGCATCACACTGCAATTATGCAAACACATCAGACTTATTACAGGTCTAGCTCTATGCTCCCTTTCTTCTGTTTCACCATGTCTTCTCTTGAAAATGGCAGGACAATGACATACAGACTGACAGAGTGTTTGCAGTGCCAGCTACGATACAAAATGAGTTAAAACATATGGTCCATATGGCTGGCACTTGGTTCGGCACTGTCACACTGTGACAGGTAAGTTAGGGTGGGATTAGCAGCTTCAGGGTTACATGATCTACCACTAAATCGAAAGGAAACATTTCAGAAAACTATAAAGCTTCTAAATGAAATTGAAGGACTCAGCAGTAAACCCAAGTTCTCTCTTTGAATTTCTCCCATATAGAGATTTATTTTATATCAAAATGTGGAGGTTTGAAATGAGAACATCTCTATTCATAAGAAATTACTTTCAGGAATTGATTTTGCTTTTATTTTCTCCACCTGAAGTTACTTCTTACAACAACATCCAGGTATACCCCTCTTCTGAAATGCCCCTTGAGAGAGAACACAAAATTGTAGCTGCTTCTCAGCTCCTGGACTGTCCATCATGATGCCATCCTAGATGTATGTTTATATAAAAGCACCTCCCTTTGAAAAGAAGAAAGTTTGTCAGTGTGTGTACAGAGGCTTTATCAAGGCACAGGTAAGACTTAGTAACACAGCTGGACAAAAGGGAAAAAGAAAGGGTGACCTAATATTGGAAAAGGCTACTTCTGTCTAAGAATTTCAAAATTTGACATGCCAGTAACTTTCAAAACATTCTGATCCACTTTATAGCTGGCCAAAAGGAGAAAAGATTATACTGGTGATTGGGGTTTGGATTTTTTTTTTTTTCTCTCTAAATCTCATTTTCTCCCTCTTTTTTTTTTCTTTTCTTTCCTTTTGCAGATTTTTGATCAGCACTACTACAACACATCACATTTTCCACAGACACGTTGTGTGTTTATGTTTAAACTATCAATTAATTTATCTTCACAAATGTCGACCCGAAAGATAAGAATCAGTATGAAAAGAACTGTTTTAATTTGAGTGGGGTTTTTTTTAAAAGAAAAGGGAGCTTAAAAATGCATTTCCCTCTGGAAACGTGGGCTTGAATTTTGTCTCATATTAAAAATTAGAGAACAGAGTAGTGTTTTGTTTCACATCACCAATTCTTCATGGTTTAAACGCAACAGAAGAAAATAAATCCAATTGCTGGGCAGCATGGCTGGGCCTTAGGGGTGACCTTTGGGGTGCAGCAGGCACTAACATTTGGGGGGCAGGCAGGGCCACAGTGCTGACTGAGCCAGGAAGTGCTGGGAGTATTAGAGTCCGACCAGCATGGAGGGTTCAAATGCATCATGTGCCAGGGACAGAAGCTAAGAGAAGAATCTCTTGCTACCTAAAGCAAGCCCACCCTTAAAATTAACCATTTAAAAGAGTTTGTTTAGTTTATCTCTGCTGCTGCTTTTAACATACACAGCTGTATCTTTCTGTGGTTTTATTTTAGCTGTGTATCCTGAAATCAGTACCTTTTCCTTAATAAAAGCCAAACCACTTCTTTCCAAAGAGTTACAGCTCCTTCCAGATGAGTACATCAAGGTCAAGTTTCAGCCTGGCATAAATATTTTATGTTTGAGAACTAAAGGTCTCCAGAAATTGGGGTTCATATTGGAATGCCTGACGTAGCCTTAACCATACCAGCACATGTGGGTGCTTGCTTTAATAAAAAAGCCCTTAATCTCATTTGGCTCTACCTCACTGGCAGCTTGAAGCACTTGAATCAAACAGTACAGCTGTGAATTGTGACACTGGCTGGACCAAAGCCCAGAAAACTTTTCCCAGAGAAAACCCTTGAGGGAAGTAAAAAGAGAAAAGAAAGAGAAAAAGGAGGGGGAAAAAAAGGTTCGACAACTGAAACACAATACAGTAGAGAGTGCAAAAACCCACAGCCAAACCTGCACCCCTCCTAAGAACCTGAAACAAACCAGAAACCCACAAGATAGATGGAATTCTTCTTTTAAAAAGCGGCCTTGTAACGTAGGAGGGCGAACCTGGGCAGCCCTGAGTAATGGTCCCAGTCCACATTTTCTGCACAGCAGCAAATAACCAAACTCCAGCAAAGGAATAGGAAAGTTGAATTATACCACTCCTTCAAAATCCTTTTAAAAGAAAGGACAGGAAAAGAAGACACTTTGGGGTTTTTGTGAGGAAGGAGAAAAATAAACAACTGAGGAAATTAAAAGAGGGTTGGAAGCACAAGTGCCATAAACAGACCCAGCAGAAGTGTGCCTGCAGTATTTATAATTTTATTTTTGCTTGAATCCTGATGATGCTACTTTCCCCTAAAGCAGATAACTGAGCAGTAAAGAAAAAGACCCCAATACTACAAAACCATAGAAAGCACATCTGAATGGAAGGAAATGCTTTTTTTTTTCAGAAGGCAGCAGCCATACTCTGAAGTCACAAGGTCAAGAGGTGAATTTCTACTGAAGGAAAACATTAGAGCTGGATATTTCTCATCTGTCAGTCCCATTAAATACCATTTTTTAAGGACTCGGGACTGTGTATTGCGCCTTTCTTCAAGTTAGGAAGATAATAAAGATTCTGTTGCCTTTTGCAGATGTTTAAAGACATGATGTGAAAGACAAATTCTCCAGCTAAAACCCTCAAGAAATGTCACTTCTGTGTCTTACTGAAGGAGCTTCGGCACATTCTCTACATAAACATCTGCCGGAAACATTTCAAAAAGAAGGCTGTTTAAATAATGGCGTTTTTGGGGCTTTTTATTTTGGCTTTTTTTTTTTTTTTTTTTTTTTCTCCTTTAAAGAAAAGAAAATGAATTTGTGGAAAGTTCCCTCTTTGAGAGCAACTTTACTTTGCAAAAATGCCTCAGCTAGGATGATCTGAGGAAGCAGGCTGTGAAATGAAGAAGCAACGTTGAAAATACTCCTTCAAAACATTCTGTATCAATCACACCTCAGAGACAGTCATAAATCAGTGCTTTCCTTGACTTCAGAAAGTTGTTGCTCTACATTGTTATGCTAACTTGTTTGTGACAATTATAGCAAGGCTCTATTTACATAATAATTGGATTTTTCTATTAAATTTAACAGGCAAGGGGAAAGAAAGGGAAAATAACAACCAACATTGTGTCACAAAGTGGCAAATTTGTGGCATAAACTGAGAAAAGGAAAAAATAATGAAAAGAATCTCAATAGAGAGTCTATTTAATGTAATTTGACCCTTCAGTCTCCATGATTACTGCTTGTCTACCTAGATTTCCCCATCCCTAAATGTCTGCCATAACTGTGGCTCTGTACAAAAGAAGGGTAGGAAGCTGGATGGATTTATCTTATTTTACATTTCCAGGAAGAAAATCTGTACTTCTGGAGGCAGTACTTCTATTTCAAACTGACAGAAATTAGAGAGAGCTTGAAATCCCTCTTAGGGAGTCCACCTGTTGGCAAATCAAATGGTGTTTCATCAAACAAGGACTTTACAGCCGTCGTATGGGCTGGGGGGGTGTTTAATGCAGCAAGCTAAAAGCTTCATTAAAGCTGGCAGATTCCACACAAAAAAAAAGTTCCAAGGATTTAGGAAATTATACTGTCTGTGCAAATGCCACTGGATGACTAATATTGCCATCCTGACACATAATGGTGCAGGAAGAGTTTTGACAAGAAATGGTATTATATAGAATGTGGTGTTAAGATTAACATCAGATGTGTGACCGCTTCTTTGGGACAGAGATGGAGAAGGATGAATCTACAGCAATTTATCTAATAGGTAGTCATGATCACCTATCTCATTAGGAAGGAGAGAGTGCAGAGAAAATACTGGCAGTCACTGTGGGAAAACGGAGGATGGAAAGCATAATCTGGTGTAGTATTAGCAAGTAAAGTCTATTTTGCACCTGTGTCAAAACCAGAACACAAAACCAGGTATCGTGTGGCCGGAGATCAACACAGCTTCAAAATGTGTTAAGGGAAGAAAAGAATCTTCCATTTTTTGCAGAGTTCAGAAGCATTTTTCCATTACTAACACCCATCTCTCAGCATGATCCTCATCTGCATATTCATGCACAGTATATATATTAAAAAAAAAAAAAATGCTCAGGAAATACCAAGGCTTTCCTGAAAGTTTCGGTAAGGTACTCAAATGTAAATTAAACTATTTTGGTAGTGGTGCCTCTGAGAGAAGAGAGATGCAAGAGGCCACATATTCATATCCTCTCTTGGTACTTGACAGCAATGGCATCATTACTTTGGATTTTTTGTGCTGTGCAGTAAAGGTCTTAAACCATTAACAACATACTCTATTCTTTCTTTCTAAAATCCAAGTGAGGTGAAGACCTGATTTCCTTGTTGTTTAACATCCTTGATTGTCTCATAAAGCTTCCTGAGGAAGACTGCTTTCCAAGGTGCAGAAACCCAGTCATATTTTCCAATTGTTTCTTATCTATTGGAGATTTCTTTCCTAAGTCACTAACAAATGCCTTTCTTGATGATTAGTTGCTATTGTAGATCAGCTTGAGTTTTGTATTCATATGCTTTCACAAAAAAAGGTTGAAAGTTCAGTTTTCCCCAGTCTTCCCATCATGTAATAAAACATCTTCCGTGTGATCTTGGCTCCCAGATTCCCTTGTGACTTTGACTGCACTGCTGGACACAGCCTTGTAAAATTTGAAGTTCAATGGGTTTCTTTAAAAAAAAAAAAAAAAAGACATCTCTTTATTTGTGTATCCTTTTCAGATGCATCAAGAAGTCTGTGTGATGTGATATCCTCGGGCTAAAAGTCAAGCTAATTTCCTCTGAATGAAAATTATAAACATCTCATTTAACACTTCCTTTAATTAATCCATTTTCTTTTCTAGCATATGTATACTTATATGTCTGGTGGTATGAAAAATTAAAATAACACTCTGGGTGTGCTCTTAGAACGTATTTTAGGATTTAAAAGGAAAGGATTCCAAATAATTCTGCAAAGGGGTAACCTTAGTAATAAAGGATGGGGTTATCAAGCCTTTCATCCTTTCCTATAAATGAAGAAAGCAGGTCCTACCTTCTTGCTAATTTTACTTAAATGGTGATTGCTGATATTTACTCTATGCTTTCTCTTAAAAACCCCTCTAAATCATACATATCTCCCTGCACCGCTATTTAACACAGCTGATAGACACCAGCTGTACTGTAAACCGAGATGTTTCTCAGCAGACAATGATTATCTGTCAGTGGATAATATCCTGTTTTGAATTACTAATGCCCCTCTGCAGGTTCAGTGATGGGATATCAGAACATGCTTAAGTATGAGCTTCAATATTTGCATGCAATGAAAGCTGTACCAGAAAGATGTCTGTATTAAAATGTTTTTGATAACGATTTTTTTTCAAGGGCTTTTTTTT
>VWZI01021435.1:519139-533671 GCA_013396835.1 Psilopogon haemacephalus | reverse complement strand
GGGTTTTTTTTTTTTTTTTTTTTTCCCTTCCAGGCTTTA
Source organism: Psilopogon haemacephalus (assembly GCA_013396835.1). NCBI lineage: Eukaryota > Metazoa > Chordata > Aves > Piciformes > Megalaimidae > Psilopogon > Psilopogon haemacephalus. The sequence continues at coordinate 533,632 of VWZI01021435.1, read as the reverse complement.
AACTCAATCATTTTGTGGAACATTTTACCATTCCATGTAAGATCTTACTGAGTATTTATGTGTGCAAAAGCAGGCAGGGAATGTACCTTTTTATTACTAGAGCGGGTGTGATCTAGACAGGTGTAGTTTGATCTTTCCCATACTGACCTTCACATAACTTCATACCTGACCTGAATGAAGCGCTGTCTCAGGGGGAAGAGGCAACTTGCTCATGGAGAAGAAAATTATTATGCTGTCAAGTTATGTGATGCAGCTTTACAAAAGGGAGTGGATTTGGGGTATATGACTACAGAGCCTCATGTTTTGACAATTACGCAGCATATGCAGAGGTCCACTTCATTTACTGGAACCCAGGGGCACTGTACAGAGCTTTCCATACAAACACAGGTTACATCCTGTTCAAAAAGGTGCTGCATTGTGGGTGGGGTTTTTTTTTGTTGTTTTTGTTTTTGTTTTTGTTTCATTAACTACCACACTCTAATTGTGGCTTCAATGCAAATCACAGCAAAATTAGGAGAGCTTTATATTTGCTCTTGATGATGAAGGAAGATGCCAAATCCCAAGCGTGAAATTTGGGGTTTGGTTTTTTTTTTTTTGAGAAGGAAAAGAAATACCAATAAATACTAGTATTTTCTAGATTTATAGTACCATAAATGTGGTTGTTTCTCATTTCCTTTTCTGGGAGCTGAAGAATGGATTGTATTAATGGAATTTCACTTTTCCAAGAAGAGGGAAGTGAGGACCTCCAGCCTGCATAACTCCTCTGGATAAAGGATGCTGCACCTGTGTAGCAGCAGTTTCAGATCTCGGATGCTCTCTGCCGTATGTGACATCTGACATCAAACTAATGTGAAGAATTCAAATTAAAGGATCACCATTGCTACAAGCATGAGCTTTACTGCTTGAGGTAGAGGGCCAGGCTCTGCAGCAGGGCCTGTTACAGAGTTCTGAAAGGACTAAATCTCTTTTGGCCTTTGGGCTCTTTCTCTATTTCAGTCACCATTAAGTTTCTCCTGAGTACATAGACACCACAGTGATGGCTGCATCTGTTTTTAATTGCCAGATGTTTAAAAAAAATCTTTGAAGGAGGAGGCAGAGAGGGAAGTAAGATGATTGAGAGTTTAAAAAAGAGGAAAAGCCTTCAAACTTTCTCAATGTATTGATATTCTTCAAGGCAATGAGGGTGTGATGAAGGAGAAGGGATTGAAGAGAAGCCATTACCATGCTTAGTTCCAGAAATTCTCCAATTATTGCTAGAAAAGCCATCTAAAAAGCACTTGATATTGGTGATGTATGCTGTTTACACTCTTCAAGAGGGGGAAAAAAATCACAACAAAAACTCCAAACATCTTCTCCGAGAAGGGGAAAGGTTAGAAATTATTTGTGCTGCATTGATCAATTTACCCAAGTTGTCTTTCGATGGATTGCATTAATGGAACTTCATTTTCTTTTATTCAGCTGCTGGCCAATTTCATCTTGACTCTTAAAAAGATCAATGAACACGTCTCACTATCCTTTGTACAAAATGAGCCTCTATTTTTTTCCTTAAAGTTTAAGAGACTTTATTATTTTCATTTGTAATGGATTTTTCTGTCTCCTTTTTCTTTCAGCCCCTGTGGTGATTTCTCCAATGCCTATCTATTCTTTCATCTTCATGGATTTTGTCTAAACAACTCAGGTTTGCCTTTTTGTAGGGTACCTGCAGGTAGGAAGCGATGTCTTTAGGTCGAGTAATGTACAAGCAGTTAAGATTAAGCACAGCTCCTTCTTTAATGCTTGTGTGAACGGAAGGAACCATCACTAAAACGAGGCTGAAGCGAGAATGTGTTGTTTGATGAAATTCAACCAGCAATGTCAGTGAACTGAACTTGTAAAGAGTCTCAGCAAAATCAATCAAATATTACTCAACAGGACAAAGGCTAACAAGTTGTGGCCAAACAGGATTAAATTTAACCAGCAAGTAGGTTTGGGGGTGTTTTTTGTTTGTGATTGTTTGTGGGTTTCTGTTTGTTTGCTTTGTTTTGGGGTTTTTTTGTTTGTTTGTTTTTTTCCCCCTTAGTTTTAACTGATCATAACCAGCTTTAACTTTGGGTTACCATTCTTTTCTGAGCCCACAACAGAAAGTTATAACAGTTGGAAAATAATTCAACCTAATTCTTCTGAAAATGTTATAATTTAGGAGCCGGTCTTAAAAAAAAACCACCAAATTTGTATACAAACCAAAACCAGAGAAATTATTCATGAAGGTAAGATCATTTGCATGAATGCTCACAGTCCTAGGTCCATTCTTCCTCTGAACTTCATGTGTTTTTATTTTCCCATTCTCATTTTATGATACCAAGTTTCATTTTCATATTGGCATGTGATGGCAAATTTGAATACCTGGTTGCAAAAGGAAGGATCTTGGAATGCTCTCTGAAGGAAGGTGAGCCAGTGAGTGAAATTCAAGTGGTTTGCCATTGATTGCACATTAATTAGGACTTTCACGCATATTATACAATATCTGGGCTATTAAAAAAACCCCAAACAACTCTTCGGAAGCTACTATGGGATGCTACTGAATATTCTGAAAAATAACCTTTCTCTTACAAATAGTTGCTTCTTTTTTACTGGTCTCAGTCTTTCAAGAGTAATTTCCTTCCATCATAGCTGTACATGATGATTTCTCTGGAAAGCAATGGTTTTATATTAATCTAAAAGCTCTGCATAGTTAAAGATGTGGTGGTTTTCTCCCAGTCTACAGATGCTTGAGCCACAGAAGCTACCTCCCAAATCATCAAAGAACTTCTCTTTAGTCAAAGTTAAATGTGCTTTCTTCTACTCTTTTACAAACCCAGCTTGTGATGGTTTGGGAGTTACCTGCCCCCACATACTTTGAGTTCACCCAGACTAGACTCAGCTGGCTGGAAGTTAGGGATTGAAGCTTAATATTCACAACTTAGCACAGTATACAAGCAGATATTTGAATATATCACAAATATTTACAGCTATACACAGAAATATACAAGTTAGAAGTAATATAGAAGCACAATACCCCTCATAGAAATCAGAGTTCCCAACAGGGCTTCCCAATCACCCTTCTGCCTTCTCTCCATCACGCAATGTTATCCCAGAATCTACCTTATGTGCAAGGTTAACTGGAAAGATCGGCAAGGGAGTTAGAAGCAGAATTGATTAGTTGGGCTACACAGATCCAGCTAGAAGGCAGGAAGAGAGAGAGCTCAGACTCCGCAGACAGACACTGTCTTATCTATGTTCGTGTCCTTGCTTTTATACATCTCAGTAAATCTATGAGTGAAGTAGACATCACCAGTGTTTTCTTTTCATGGCCTATAATCTATTTTTTCTCATTAAAATATTCCAAATAGAATAGAGTAGAGTAGAGTAGAGTAGAGTAGAGTAGAGTAGAGTAGAGTAGAGTAGAGTAGAGTAGAATAGAATAGAATAGAATAGAATAGAATAGAATAGAATAGAATAGAATAGAATAGAATAGAATAGAATAGAATAGAATAGAATAGAATAGAATAGAAGAAGCCAGCTTAGAAGAGACCTCTAAGCTCATCCAGTCCAACCTAGCACCCAGTCCTATCTGATGGCACTAAGTGCTCCATCCAGGCTTTTCTTGAACACCCCAGGGATGGTGACTCCACCACCTCCCTGGGCAGCCCATTCCAATGACAATCAGTCCCTCTGGGAAGAACTTCTTCCTAACATCCAGCCTATACTTCCCCTGGTACAACTTCAGACTGTGTCCCCTCATTCCATTACTGGTTGCTTGGGAGAAGAGACCAACCCCCACCTGGCTACAACCTCCCTTTAGGTAGTTGTAGACAGCAATGAGGTCACCCCCAAGCCACAGCTTCTGTAGGTGAAACAGGCTTTGACAAAGTCAAGGTCCTGAAGAAATGCAAATTTCTCTCCCACCTTGGAAACATTTTCAGGAATGGAGGCGTGCATAAAGCAGCCTCCATGCCCACACCTCCCTTCACATACTTCAATACGCTCACAGGCACGCCAAGAGCATTCCTCACAAGCGAAAATTCAAAAAAGACCTGGAGAAAACCTTGGAAACACCTTCCACTTCTTTGCTCTGGGAACAGCGCTCGTTCCTTTTCTCATGGCTTGTGCAGGAGATGGCTCCTAGGTGGCAGGGAACTGCGAGCTGTGTCATGCGGCCTACTGAGGCCTTGTAAGCCCCAGCCAGGGAGGGCAGTTTCGGCCTACCCTCAGCCCGACTGAGAGTGGAAGGGGCAGAGGACTCTAGGAGGCCAGTTTGGGTTCTGTTCTACCTGACTGCCTTTTGGATATATAACTCTTGTAAATAGAATTTCTTTTTAAGCTTCCGATCAGTGTGCAGTGTCCTCAGTCTTACTTCTGGAAAGGGGTAAGAGTCATTTATCATAGAATCATAGAATGGTTTAGGTTGGAAGAGACCTCAAAGCTCATCCAGTTCCAACCCCCCTGTGCCATAGGCAGGGACACCTCCCATTAGATCAGGTCGCTCAAGACCTCACCCAGCCTGGCCTTGAACACATCCAGGGAGGGAGCAGCCACAACCTCCCTGGGCAACCCATTCCAGTGTCTCACCACCCTCACTGGAAAGAACTTCTTCCTAACATCTAGTCTAAATCCACTCTCTGCCTGTTTAAACCCATTACTCCTCGTCCTCTCATTACAAGACCTTGTGAATAATCCCTCCCCAGCCCTCCTGTAGCCCACTTCAGATACTGGAAGGCTACTCAAAGGTTTCCTCAAAGCCTTCTCTTCTCCAGGCTGCAGAGCCCCAACTCTTGCAGCCTGTCCTCATAGCAGAGCTGCTGCAGCGCTCTGAGCATCTTTGTGGCTCTCCTCTGGACTATAACAATTCCATTCCTTTCTTGTGTTGGGAGCTTCAGAACTGTACCCTGTACTCTTCCATAAGTTCTGCCACAGCTGCCGTAGAAAACCATGATTTTAGTCAGTGTTTGTAAAAGCAACCTCCCTTCTCCACCAATGCTTATAAAATTCCTGGGAAATGAAGTTGTTAAGGTGAAATTACTCTGAAAGTTTTATTAAACAAACAAACAAAAAAAAAAGGGTGAGAAATTCCATTCTTTTACTTAAAAAAAAAATAGAGTTTGAAATGTCCATTTGAATGTACTGTTCTGCTAAAGCACCGCTAAAAACCTTTCTAAATTTACTAATGACGTTTTGTTGAAATCGATATGCTCCCACAAGACACTGTGATTTAGGCAAAATGGCATTCACCAAGTTAAAAAGCTTTCAATGAACAGTATTTAGCCTATAGGATCATTGGAAATTACAGGAACTGCTATTATAAAGATCAGCATTTATAGCCCTAGCTGAAGATGCCTGTGACTATCTCTCATACAGCAGAAACAGGCCTTGTGATGAGGGCTCAGTGTTTTGGCCCTTCCAGACTCACATCTGAAGATTGCTGTTTCTATCCACACCGTACCTAGACGATTTAGTGGTGAGAACAGATTCAGTAAAGGAGTAAAAATAAAGATTTGTCTCCTATGAATGTGGTTTAAAGCACAGACAGAACTCTGATTCCAAATTCCCAGAATGTTTGAAGCATCACAGAAGGGGTAAAAGAAGCAGAGCAAAGCAACTTTGGCAGGATCTCACTCTCCCTTCTCCCCCATGCACAAATCTATTCCCATACGTAACTTCTGCCTCCCTTTGGCTGCTGTGTTGCTGTTAATAAGCATGTGCTGTACATTTGGCATCCTTTCCAGCTTCCACTTGCCATTTATTCCTTTTACAACCTCTTTTGTTAGAGGTCTAGTGTAGCAAACTGCTGCTTTATGGGAATTTGCAGCCCACTTGACATATGGTACAGGATCACTGGCCAAAATGGCAGAATACTATACAGTATTTTACAACCCAAGTTCATTATCTGTCTTGTTCTAGGACTTTCTTTGGTCTGAGCCCAACAGGAGCCTAAACTCCTAATCATATGATAACAAGACAGACTCCTCCACACATATGTTGGACAGCTCAATGGCTTCCACTGTTCTTGGAAGCATTAATGGAATGTGCTGGCAGTCAGTTGCCATGAACAGCCACGGCTGAGGTGTGTTAGCCTTTGCTTTTTCTTTCTGCTGGAGATCCTGCTCTCCTGAACTCATGCTGCTTCATGTTTTCCCAAGCTAAACTTTCTCTATTTTTCAGAGTTGTACAAGTGATAAGCCAGGTCACTGAAATCTCCACTCCCAATGAGTTTATTCAGAGTCATAGTTAGACAACTTGCAATATGGATTTATCTTAGCAGTGGCACCACTGCCCTTCTGCTTTGACAAGCAATTAGAGCAATTTTTTTTCCCTCATAGTGACAGACTTATGAATTGGTGTCTCTCCTGTACCAAAGCCACAAACATAGCTTTGGTTTCTGAGTTTGGGGAGATGTTAGCCTCTTGTTCACTGTGCAATGTAAAGAGGTGCCCTGTTCTGTACCCTTCTAGAGGACCAGGTGTGCCCGGGCACCTGGAATTCACCGAGTGTGCATGAAAACTAGAATTACTTCAGATACCATTTTCATTTGTGAGAAGGAAGAAAATGAGGTTAAATATTACTGTTTCAGTCTATTTTCACTGGGAGGACAGCAAGTTGAACTTTTCAACAACCCTCCTGTTCAAGTAAGAACGAACATAATTTTTATTTAAATGCACATTCTGTACAAATCTCTTTGCTGGGTTCTCTCTGCTTTCTTGCCATGCATATTGTTGACATTTTCATTCAGACACTGTGTGCTGTGGGCTTTCTGCCCCTTACACTGATTGTCAGGAGAACCACATGTCACTTGTGAATTAAAACGTTCCACTGGAGACATTCACAGCACAAATCATTAGTTGCTCAATTTGATTCGAAGCGCAAATATCTGTCACAAAATGCCTCCCTGTGTTTCAAAGGGGCAGGATGTCTGCCTCACTTCCACCATGATCCCAGTGCAAGGCTGACTTTCTGCAGTGTTCGAGGTCTGTGCATAGCCCATTTCAGCTAAGGCTTCCCACTTAGAGAATGAGAGCACCCCCAAAGAAAACCCTCTATGATCTGTAAGTAGTCTGATAAGCAAGATCAGCAGCATTTAGCATTTAAAAAGAGGAGAAGATTTGTGAGTAAAAATACCCGGTGGTTAAGCAAAGCCAATAGCCCAGTGAAGCAATTCAGCCAAGCCCTTTCCTGAGCTCTCGCGTGTCTTGCATCCCAGGCGCCATCAATATCCACTGATTCTGGATTACTGCTTCCTTGTACCCCCAACTCTTTAGAGCTTTTATTCTTTTGCTTTCATTTTCTTTCATCCTGGTTTCTCCCTATTGTTGCCGTTTCTTTGAAAAGATCAATGAACAGGTCTTACAGCCTTGGCGTAAAAAAAGCCACTATTTTCCTTTAAACTTTGAAAGATTTCATTATTATTATTATTATTTCTCATAAGTGGGATGTTTGTATCTTCCTTCTTGCCTGGAGCCCCCCTGCAGCTAAACCTTCTGATGGTGCTTTGTGTTTAAAAGAAAATTAACTGCAAAGAATGCACAATTTGACTTAAAACATATTGATATTGTAAAATGAAGAGCCATTTAATGAATTTTTTGTCCCCAGTGAAGAGGCGCGGTAAGGAACAGTAGGGGCTGAAAACAAGACTGAAAATGACATTGAAACAGCAAAATGTGTTTGTTTGAATAGAGTTTCCCTTTTCTTTCCTAATGATTTTACAACATTGTCTCTCCTTTGTTCTCTTCATTAGTTGTCTGTGACCACAAAGGCATTCCAGTAAGAAAGGTAAGAGAAAAAAAAGAAAAAACATCCTTACAAATGTTTTTGATGTCAGGAAAAACACTTATTAGTACAAGAAAACACTCCAGTTAGTTGGTGTCCTATCTCAGACATGCACAAAAACCCACAAAAGCAAAACTCCCAAATGACCAAAACTCCCCGACAAGTCCTTTGCCTTGCAAAATTTTGCTTCCTGCCCATGAGAAAGCAGGGTCTGGAGGAGGGGAGGCTGCTGACAGGGAGAATGCCATTAACAGTTCTGGAATTGCAAGAGCATTGATACAACTGTTATTATTATAGCAGCACTTACAAGCACTGTTGAACGTTAGGGATTGAAATACTGGTAGCTGTGTTTGAGGCTTTATTTATTAATGCCTGCAAAATGCTTTGAGATCTTCAATTATAGGATTTTTACAGAGAAAAACTTTTATGCTGTCTGCAGCCACTGTGGCCTCAACCGTCAGCTGAAAGCAGTAGCAGCATGCTGTGATAAATGCAAGGGCCATACTGTCCTGTAATGTAAGTTAATGTGAAATAACCACAGACCACTCTGTCTTACATTGCTTGTGGCTAGTTGCATCCACTGGCTGAAGTTCATTAGGGTTCATTGTTCCAAGGTCAATCAGAACACCTCTCCTCTTTCCCCTGCTGCTCCTAAACTGTCATGCTTCCCTCCAAAATAGAATTCCACTTGTTCTTTTGCAGTATCTCTAATTAGATCCACTTCACTGACCCTAAGATATCAACAGCAGAGAAGCCCTTGGATTTTCAATTAAGTGTGAAAAAGATAGAGAACATATACTTCCTGCATTCACATAAGATAACAAAAATACCTCCATGGATAAACTTGAACCTTCATGATGGTGAGACACTGGAACAGGTTGCGCAGAAAGGTTGTGGATGCTCCCTCCCTGGAGGTGTTCAAGGCCAGGTTGAATAAAGCCTTAAGCAACCTGTTCTAGTGGGAGGTGTCCCTGCCTATGGCAGGGGACTGGAACTGGATGATCTTTGAGGTCCCTTCCAACCTAAACCATTCTATGATTCTATGGGTTTGATGGATACAGTTGGCCCATGCGAAGAGCATAGATTTCTGTCTCACTCTAGGCTGACTGGATTAACTGAAGGAGATTACTTAGCACAGGCCCACATTTTGCTCAAGTTCATGCTTTCCCATCCCATTACAAGGATGTTCCCAGCTTGCATCCATGCAACCTCATATCATACTATCCTGTCCTGGGAACATGGCCTCATGGCTGTGCAGAGGTTGACACAATCTGCTTCAATAGTGGTACCTGTACAAATCATGCTTTTGTACCAGATGTTAAAAACAGCAGCCCTTTTCTACTTTCAGATAGTGCTCTGGACCCTTTCAAGATCAGCTTATTGAGTGGCTGTTCCATCCTCCTGCTCTCATTATATCAAGACCTAGAGAGGCCCAACTTCTGCTGGCACTTCAGCTTAGCTAAAAACTGTCCCTGTCTCTGCCACCTCACCCACCCTTCCTCCTCTGATCCAGTCAGTATTTCTTTGGCAACACCAACTTACCTGTAATTTTCTCATTACAGTGCACGGCAAAGTCAAATGCCTTTAAGATGTGGGATATTCCACAGAGAAGATTTGTGAAATCCAAACAGGGCACATCCAAAGTACTTTAGCATTTTTAACAGAATTGTTTATGCTGCTTTTCCTTTTAACTTCTTTTTTTCTACTTGCAAAGCCAGACTAGCTTAGTTGGTAAAATCACAAATTCTGATAAGGTACACAAAAAAATGAAAGCTGCCTGTGCCAATCGAGGATATTTTTAGATCCTGACTTACGCCAGAATGTTTTAGAACTGATGGATAAATGATAAATTGCTGTTTAGGCACAGTGTGATTAACAGGAAATAGTATATGAAGATTGTCATAGGCACTGAATGAACAGAAATCATATTTACTCACCATCTACAATACTTCATATCTACTTAAGCTAATACTTTTTCCTGTAATAAATAACCATAACAAGGCCATAAATCAGGATTAAATGGAAGCAGTGTTTTAGAAAGTCAAAGCCTGCATTACATGTTAGAACAAAGGTTTTCAGCTTTTCATGATATTGACTTGGCATTTGATTTCTTTAGTCCTATTCATGCTACTGATTTTTCCTTGGCTAAATTAATTTACAACTAAGAATAACCACATGAGGTTTACCTGCTAATGAAAACACCATCAAACACCTAAGTCCCAATTGCATAAATGGGTGTCTCACATGAAATTAACTCTCAGCACCCAATGTTATCACCTGTTACACAGGCAACATGTTTTTTAGATCCTGAAGACTGGTCTTTGACTGGCTACAACCCTACTCAGGACCTGTTGTATGAGGTATTCATTCACTAAGCTGCTGCTGCTTAACACCACCTGCCTTAAACCTTCTTAATGCTCAGCTGTTCTAGCTAATTACTGGTCAAAATAAATTAAATAACACCAAGTTTTATAAACCTGCAGCATGGCTGATAGGATGACAGCTTCCACTTGCATGTCTTCATATAGCAGGCTTCATATAGTGTTGCGTGTGTAAAGCAGGATGAGGACAAGGCCATACACTTTTGATGATAAACCACTCAAAGATTAAAATACTACGGTGGCTCATCTGGAAGGAGGACCAGGAAACAAAACATTTCTCTGTGGCTATCGTAACTGCAGACATCTGGGGTTTGAGAGGGAATTTTGAGGTTTTAGCAACCTTCTGAAATAAAACAAGCTGGAGATAAAGCTAAAAGGCACTGCTATCCAGTGCTCCAGGGCATGCTCTGACTGGTCTAAGAGCTTTTATTTATGACATGGAGACCAATTGATTTACATTTCTTTTTTTGCTTTCAACAAGCCTCTCGTGAAGAACACAGTGACATGCTAAAGTGCCAAAGAAGAAGGAAAGCACACTGATGGAAAACAGACTTTGCAGCCATTAGCATCGATCAGCAATTGATCAGTGTATAAGCAAGCAAAGAGGTACAGGATGATTACAGTGTGTAACAAAACCCAATTTAATCTGGTTCAAAAGGTGTGTTTCTTGTGAAGAGGCTCTTTGGTCAGGAGACACAAACTTTATTAGCACAAACCTAAGAGTCATATGAGGAGCTTTGCCTCAGAGATTATGAAGGTTCATATTTTTTTGCAGACAGGAGGACATGAAAACATTTTCCAGATGATACATTAGTCAATCAATAACTTCATGTCAAACAGGTCTTTACCTATGTCCTTTGCTTATTTAATTAGATATTTTTTAAGGACTGGCTAAAACCACACTACCCCATCACTGCAAGAACACGGTTGATTTGGGAGGAGGACTGGTCTTTTGAGATGCTTGGGATCCTGCACGTACTGAATAAAAAAAATCCTGGCTTGTTTATTCAGTAACACTGATCTTGTTATGAGCAGGTTCTTCAAGCTCAGAGAAACCTGAAAGGGCTTTATTTTAAGTGGGAAAGCCCCACCCAATTGTCGACGTGACAGAGGCATGCGAGTTAACTCCTGTTACACTCAGTCTGAGCTCAGACGACATCACTTTTCACTCTCACCCTGAGACCTAATGAGCTTCAGCACTTGAGATGTGAAAGACCAATAACTTAATCCACTGTTTGAAGCGATTCCTATTTTTAAAGCGGTGCTGTATTTGATTAAGCCACTGTAAAGCTCAGCAGAGCTGTGTCAAGTTAAATTATGTTCTTTAAAGTAAAAATGCCATTTTACATGAAACGTAAAACTTCAGTCTTATTGCATTTTTATAAGAAAACCAAGTACCATTTATTTACATCCAGACAGCCCCCATTAATAGCAATCTATAGCTGGCAGATGTTACTGGCCTGGATGCCCTTTAAAGTCCAAAAATATAATCTTGCAGATTTATAGATTAAAAATATTGAACTATATGTTTTCAAAGGTACCTGCAGGTTCCCTAAATTCAAAGCTTGGAGATACCCCTCTGGTAATCACTGAGTGATTATACAAGTCCCAGTATGATACAAACATTAGTGCTTTTACCAAAGAACTTCTAACCTCATCAAAATTGCCCTTGTTAGCTCGACAGAGTGTTTCCCACGATCCCACATTGACTGGCATTTGTAACATTGCCTTTCTCAAATCTACTACCTAGGTAACTCCATTTGCACTCTCCAAACTGTGGCAGAACCTTAGATTTGTTTTTTCTCACCCTCTGGAAGTTCACCAGAGTTCCAAGACATTAAAAATCAACGCTAAATGCCTGGACAGTTCCTTGGCCATCTCTGTTAGAGTTATGGGATGCAGGTTGTTCAGATTCAATGCTGTTAAAATGATCAGCTTTGGCATTTTGGAACAGGAACAATTTCAGCAGCATCATAGTACCATGTGACTCTGTACCTTGGCTTTCCCTCAAATAGGGAACAGAAATGTTTCATGAGCACTTCTGGGCTTTCTGCATTGTTATTAAAAGCTCTACCTGGGAAAGGACCAGCACTTAGGTCAGGTGCATGACTGCACACACCCTCACCATTTTTTCATGTTTATGTGCTTTGACTAAGAGCTCTTTTGATGTCTTTGGTTATCATAATTTTTCTATTCTTTCTAGCATCTATGCCATGCAGTGTTAGAAATGTAACAGCAATAATAAATCCTCATTTTCCTTCCAAGCTGGGCTGTCCAGCAACAGTTGCCTTCTTTCTTGAACAGAAAATTGTGGGGGTTGAGAAAGAAGAGGAAATTCTGAAACTGGCTTCAGAGGTGATGGGACACCATTCCCATTGAATTTCAGAGCTTTATGAGGACAAGATGTTTGAGAGATCTCTGTCATTAGTCCTTGTTCTGTCCAAGGATCCTCCAGCTTGTAACCTGCCCTTGCAAATGTATTCAATAGTGATACTGTATGTGGAGCTACCTCATCCTCAAGCCTTATTTCATTTGTGACCTGAATCATATTTTGCATTACTATCCACCAAAGATTAACAGCTACTAGAGAACAGAGCTGAAAATAACCAGCAGTGACACTTAGTTTGTATCCAATTTTTGTGTTATAAAAGGGAAAAAAAAATCAATTCAGCATCACCAGGACATTCACTGATGAATTTCTAAATTCAGAAATGAGGTACATCATTAGTCAAGACTGAGAGATGCATCTTCAAGAATAATTTGTGGAAAATGCATGTGACACACTGGAGCAGAGGTGTCTTTGGCATTGAGGATCTCAGTTGCTCAATGTATTCTTCCGTCAGCAGCAGCTTTCAAACATGCAGATATTCTAACAGAATAAAGTTATAGTTAGGAGAATACTTAGACACTAAAGGTTGCTTTTATTAAAAAGGCAGGAGGTCTTCAGCACTCCTCCATTTTCTTTGGGTGTTTAAACCTTTGTTCAGCCTTGTACTAACTACTCCGATTTGCAAGTATTGGGCAAAAGAATCCCAAACCTCATCAGCCTACCTGAAAGCATCTCGTCAATGGAGAAGCATCTGATTTTATCAGCAGGTTGTAATGGTGAGAGGGAGAAAGATGAACAGAGTGACTATCAAATGCTTGTCCCACAACTTGTTAACACAAGGAGGATGATTGCCCTGGGTTTTACCCTCAAGACATTTGAGGAAATTACAGTAAATTTGCTAAAGCAAACCCCACTTGAGATTTCCTGTCTGCCTTATAAATTGTCAATAAATATATATATATACACACACATATGGTGTGAAATTCAGCCATTAAACCAAGAGCTTGCTGGTTGGAAAAGCACAGACCATTTACCAGAATGCCTTGGGAAGCTGAGCAAACTTTCTGTCCGTGCTGTGCTCATGGGAAGTTTTCTCTCTCAGAGGTTAAAATGTTTGAAAAGTGGAGCCCTATATAAAATTCTGTTTGTGCAGCTGAAGTTCTGATGCTGCCTACCTGAAATGGTTCTATAATTCCTAAACTTTTGAGTTTCAGGTTGGTGATTTGCGAGTAGCAGATTGCACTCTCCTGAACTAAATCTAACAAGCACCACAAAGTGAAAATAAACTGGAGAGACTTGAAATAAAAATCACTTCAAGAAATCTGAGCACCGTGAGTTTTTTGTGTTGTTTTTATTTTTCTTTCTTTTTTTTTTTCCCTCCCACTTTAAGCCAACTAAACTCCCAACACATTCTGATCATCTCGCCACAGTGTGTCTGTGCTGGTGACAACTGATTCATGTGTACATTTACATATCCCCTCAGTGCCAGCAGCAGAATACAAAATGGGTCCTCCTGCTCTGGCAGATGACACAGCGCTGGCAAATCAGGAGGAGCTGTCAAAAACAGCTGTCCATTAAAAGAGTTTGCTGAAACAACTAAGGGCTGTTTGAAAATGCTAGGTGGTAGAATTTAATTGGAGTAGCAACTGTTCAAAATTAAGATTAAAAAGGACCAGTCGGTATGGGTGGGTTTCAGTTTTAAGAGTTGGTTTTATATATGGATATTTACATTTGGGATATAAACAATTAAGCCGGCTGACATCCTCTGCCAATTTTTGCTTATGCTCACATCCCCTGGGTCAGAAAGTTCAAGCACGTCCATAACTGATCTGTTGCACATTAAGCACAGCAGCTATCCACACTGGTACCCAGGCAATGCTGTGTTAGAGATAAAGGGAAAATGTGAAATCCATGGTTTTTAAAAGCAGCCTGTATGAGTGCAAGTCCTATTCTGCTGCACTGCTGGTGTGTTATTAATTGCCCAAGTTAATAAGATAACTGACA
>VWZI01021435.1:494223-519099 GCA_013396835.1 Psilopogon haemacephalus | reverse complement strand
CGGGGGGGGGGGGGGTTGTCTTCTACAGTGAGAACAAGATGTAGGCACAGATGACCCAAAGATAGGTCCCAGCAAGTATGGATTGCACCCTTTGATTACATCATGCACCCTGTCTGGAGGCCAAATTTGTCTCAGCATATAAAATTGCATACACATTAACAAAGGACTTTAAGAAGTTTTCCCATTTCTAGAAATGTAGTCTTGGGAGAAAAGGCCACAGTAATAGCACTGAATTTTTTTTTTTTTTTTCCCCCTCTAGGAGCTTGATTTGAATCTGCTGAAGGGAATGCTGAGCCCTGGTTTGGCTTAGGTGGTCTCTGAATCAGAAACTTGACTGTGGAATAAATGTAGCAGAATAGGAACACAGGCAAGCAAAACTGTTTGGCAAGTCTAGAAATCCTGCATATTCTCCACAGCTTAGCTGAATATTTTGTTCACTAACTACGTTTGAAAAAAAAAAAAAAAGAAGCTGAAATTAAGTCAGTGTGCTTCGTTTTGACAGTGTCAAAACAAAGTTGGTTTAATTTTGCAGCCTAAAAGATTTTACGTTTCCAAATTTTGCTGTCGTTTTTTTCTTCTGGGAGAAATATTCAAAATCCCAAGAAAAGGTTTTCTTCAAGCTCAAATGAAAGTGTTGGGGTTTTTTGTTTGGTGGTGGCTGCTTTCTCCCCCCCCTCCCCCCCTATTTTTTCTCTGCAGCAGGCTCTAGCACAGGCAGGCAGAAGATCTGCATTTAGTTCTTCATTTTGAGACCAAGTCCTCATCACCAGCGCCTCAGGCACTGACTCTGCTTATGTGCTTTATCTTGGCGCATCTGTAAGAGTGTGTCTAAAACGTTTCTGGTACTTTGATTACTTGGTGCTTATTCTTTTCCTCATACAAGCAGAAACCTCCTTGGTGTTTTCTTTAAGAAAGCAAACACCATGGGACGCTAGCTGCATCGTGGCCGTTGCAGGTCAGTGAACTTGATCTCAGGCAGTGAATTGAGCGGCAGTGAGGATTACATAGCCACAGCCTGGATTTCACCTTGCTTGAAACACAAAGATCTGTGTCTTGAAAGAATTCAGAATAGCCACAGACATTTTGCAATGGCGTTTTGTAGGTTTCAGTGGACACTGAGTATTTCTACCTTGGTTATAACTTTTTAATATGTGGGACCCTGGTTTTGGTTTGTTTGCTTTAAAATAAAATCTCTTTTTAAATGGGGAAAAAAAAATAAACCCCATTTCATCAAATCGAAAAGCATGCAGGCACTAAAATTAAATTTCCCATTCTGGAGGAAAAAATGGAAGTTGAAAAGGCATTAGGCTCAGTTTCCCAGCAGAAACCTTACAGTAATGCCTGTGACTACAAGTATATAGCTCAGCGTATGCAATACGTTGCAACTAGAAGTAGCAGTGACAGCTGGTGGGATAGTAAACAGATTTAATTTCTGTTTTTGTCTGAAAATTATACAAAATTTTCTGTAATATGATTCTTTGCTACATCTTCTGTTTCCATTCAATGATGAGGCCATTTCCAATTTGTATCCAAGCGTTGTTAAATATTTTATTGGACTTAACACATACAAATGAAACAAACAAAAATAATTTTGAAACACTTGAGTGAAGTTTGTAGCGTGTTGGAACGACTGAAAAATGTGGGTTCTAACAGAGTTTGGAAGAGGGCAGTGTGAAGGGAAGATATGCACACAGTGTCCCACACACCAATAAACCCCAGCACATTCTTTTAGGATGAACTTGAACAGTGATGTATTTTTTCTTTAGTGTTTCCTTCAGCAAATTCCTACAAGTAATTTCTTTCTTTTCCCACTCTTTCTTCCCCAAACTGTCTCAAAACCCTCTGAACTGATACAAGCTTGTAAAAAAAAAAAAAAAAAAAAAAAAAACCAAAATGAAACAAAACCCCAACCAAACCCACAACTAAAACTTGAGCAGAAGAATAAAAATGCCTAAAATGCTCCAAAAGACATTGGCTCACTTTGATTCTTCTCATGAAACCCAGACAGGTAGAAAGAGAGAGAAAGGGATTTCTAAATGGATTTGGCAATTTCAGTTAAAAAAAAAAAAATTAAAAAATATTTTTGCATTAATAACTAAAAATCTATTTTAAATCAGCTCTACCTGTTCACTCTTAAGTTTTGAGTCTGACACACACTCATCTCTCAGGAACAGTGAAAGGTATCTCACAAAACTCTGCAGGGTGTAGCCTCAGGGTACCAGCCAGCCATTTCTGAGAGGAAATCTGTTACTTCATTGTTTTCTTTTCACATCCAAATAATTTGAGCATACAAGCAGATCTCTGAAGATGTAATACGGCTTTACTGCTTTGTTTCTAGCGCTGCAGCCACTTGCTGCAGAGATATTATAGAAAAAACTCCCCCCCCCTGCTCCCGATCTGAGGTAATAAAGCAGCTCTGGGTTGAAACTCGTAATACCATGTGACTGTTGTGTGAGAGTGTGGAGGCAAGTAGGACAGGGCTCAGCTAGAATCAGGCCAGTGATCATGGAAGAGAAGCACATCTTAGTCTGGACATTAATAAACATTTTCTCTCCTCTTTAGCCAGCCACTGAGTTTAATGTTCCTGGACGCTGCAGAATCGCACATTTCGCACATTAGCAGCAAGTGGACCAATAAACAAAAGAGTAACTGTCACACGATTCCATGTATAAATCAACACACAACTGTGTTGAAAACTTAATATGTTGCACGGACACTGATACAATCTTGCCATTAAAACATCACTCTTCATTTCCTTTTATTAAGGCCTTAGCTTTCACAGATCACCCACTCTGCGTGCTCTGTACTGCCTTCCCATGTCAAAATGCATGGCTGAACAGGAATTAATCCCTCCTGGGCACCCCAAAATGTGTTTTTTTTTTCTTTTTCTTTTTTTCCCACTCATTATTATAGTCCAAAAATATCTTTGTGATTAAGAAAAGGTGAGTCCAGGTAATGACAATCACTGCAAAGCTGGAAATATCTGATATCTGCATCAAATCCCAGCAGCATGTTTTCAGTGCAATATTGCAGCAGCCACCTGTTTCTCCATCAGCAATTGGGACACAAATTTTAACTCAAAAGAGAAGAAATAAATCTGGGTATTTATATATTTATATATTGCATCGACAGCTGAGCTACAGGCTGGCCTTGATAGAGAGTAAATTCATGGGTTTGTTCTCTATTACTTAGAAACTTGAGCAGTTTTAATAGGTTTGATACAAGTTTTAAGAATTGTAGGTCTAGAAATTTACTCCAATTAGATAGATCCAGTGAGAGAAGATAGAAAAAAAACCCCAAAAACAAAACAAACAATTTAAAGAGGTAGAGAACATACAATTTAACTTTGATTTTCTTCCATAGAAGATTTAGCATTAACAATCCTGATGCTCTAACTAGTGTGAAGCAGAGGCAGCACTGATGCTCATACATTCAATGCAATGTTGCATCACTATGCTGAAAGCTCTCAGACTGCCTTCAAATGATACTAAAACCTCTGCACACCAGGCCACTGAAAATCTATTTGAACTAAGTAAAACTGCCACGATGTTATCTACAGGGCAAAATCCAAAAGCAATCTCTGGCTCCAGCCACATACACGGGGTCAACTGCACAGGCAACACTGATCTCAGCCAGAGCTAAGGCAGCCCTAAATACAAATGTAAATTGAGAAACATGAAAGAGGGATATAAAGAAATGAGGGATCATCCTTAAATCAAAAGCTATGGCAGGTCACACCATTCACTCATCTGTGTGTGCACTCCGTGATTCTCAATTCAGCTCTTCGGGATTCTCAAACAAAGTGCAGAGTCCTAAAAATATTTGGAACTATTACAAAGCATAAATTATAAATGTGTCGAGAAAATGGAAAAAGGTGTCTTGGGCCTACTTAGAGCACAAAATGATCTCGACCATTATTCAACAAAGATATGAAGATCTTTTATTTCATTTCTTCTTAACAGTTCCCTCTGTTTGCTATCATTTCTTGCCCAGCACCGTGTCAATAATTACTAAATTAGCAGGACGCCTGTACAATTTCAGCTAAAGTGTTATTACTGACAAGTCAAACAAAGAAAGCTGATCGAAAAGATGGGACTCCATCTCCTTATTTAAATGGACCGTGTTCACAGAAGAAGATTGAAACTCCTTTTTCTTCAAAGGAAGAAGGGAAGGGTATAGTTTACATTTAGTGCTGCTCAAGGACAGAGAGTCAGAGGAAATGCCTTTTTAATGTAAACCTCTTTTCATTTCCAGGGGACAAAAATGAAGGTTATTTAAAAGAATCATGCTTGGTGGAAGAAGTAATTATGTATTTTTTTTTTTTCAAATCTCAGAGGAATAATGCTTTTATATTTCCCTAAGATGACCCTGTTCGCTCCCTTAAATGTAAGTGCACTGACTTCTCTGAACCTCATTGTTTTTAGTGTCTAAAGAAGCTCCTCTCATGCCACAGTGTTGATTGATTTTGGCTCTGTACCAGCACCCAAATATTCATAAAGCTATTGCTGGTTTATACAGCCCACGAGTGAAAATGGTGTAGAATCCCTGCTCCTGGATACCTCTGAAATACTCACATGTTCAAATTGATTGTTTTTGAGTATTGCTCTGATATGCCGTTCAAATTTATAACTCGTTTAGCCTGGGGAGCTCTTTATTCTGAAAGATCCTAGAGGATTTACAAGATCATGTAGTTTTTTATTAATATTTATTCAATGTTTCCTCTATGAGGTGATTTTTGGTGGAATAAATATACGTACCTATTGGCATGCCTAAACATGTGAAATAGGATGCAGTTCTGTACCTTTCCTCAGAGGTGTATCTACCTTTGTGTTTCATTACTGCAGTGGTTCGTTCCCAAAACAAAAAATAAGTCTTTTCACCAAAAAAAATCGACCATTTGTTGTTTTTTAATCCAAAACACTTACTTAGGTACCACTGAGAATATTCTGGGATAGGATTTTGAGAGAGCAGCTATCAAAACATGGGGAAAAAAAAAAGAACCATAATCTCTCTTATACAGTAAAGCAGAAGAGGAGACAATTCCATCAGTCTTAGTCATCTAACAATTAGTATGTGCTGCTCCTCTAAATCTGGGATTTATTTAGTTGTTGTCACTTGTCATGTAAACAAGCCAACAGGGACTACTTAAATCTATAAAATCAGACATTAGGTTTTAGGCACTTTCATGTTTTTTTGATTAGGCCTAGGAAAGGTCCTAATCACTCACTGCTTCTCTGGACACTGCCTTAATGCAAATAAACGAACAAGCGTAAAGTGAACTTCATCATCTCACTGACATGTTTCTACCCTTAAACATTTTTTTTTTTTTGGCAAAAGTTCTGGGCTGAATTCTCACTGGCTCCAAAAGAAGTCACTTCCATTCCCACAGAGCTGAATCCAATTACTAATTCTGCTTGTATTGCACCCTATTCTGTTTCTTAATTCACAATCAGAGGAGTAACACAGTTTAATTCCTGTTGGCTGCTACTTGCAATTCAACAATCTTACAGGCTGGGGGTACAATTATGCAAACAGAACCATTTTCTAGGCTAAAACCACTTAGGAGTCCTCTTTTGCTGTTTAATCTGTAACTTTTTTTTTCCCCCTTCAAAATAGACTGTTCTCAAAGCTTTAATTTTCATTAAAAGATTGAACACAGGAGAATTTTCTTTTTTTCCCTCCCCTAAAACACAAGTGTTTCAAAAAATCCACCCGACAGGAGGCAAAGAAACAGATTTTTACACAGATTTTTGGAAATGAGTGGGGATATTGCGGTAGACTTAAAAAAAAAAAAAAGCACCAGTCATTTTTCATGCTGGAGATAATTTTGTGGCTAGCTGCAAACTGATCTAGTAATGATGCTAGTGACATAGCTAATTATGTAGGTTTTATTCAAAATAAAATAATCTTTAAAACCTTTAGGCATACATCTTCCGAAACTGAGGATGCCACGAGAAATGTGGAACAAAGCAAAAATAAAGAGGAAAATCTGATCCTGGTTTAGACAAAATTTGAATTTTCGTTTTCTCACATAAGGAGAAGGGATAGTCTGTGACAATGAGACAAGGGATGTTTGAATATACTCCTTGCAGGATGCACAAATTGATCTGTGGTGCTCCAGGCCACAAGATAGTTACCGAGGATAAAAATTTAGCAAGAGACAAGAAAGAAATTACTAAAGCTGTGTTCTAAAGACCCTTGATTCAATTACACAAAGTTAAGTCCTTTAAATAGCACTTAATCTCCACAGAGAAAGGAACAACTTTTCCCAATGATTAGATTTTATCATGTTATTTATTAGTGAGTTCCTTGCATTTTATTGAAGCATCTGGTTCTCATCACTGCTAGATTCAGTCTAAGGAAGTGGTTGGAAGTAGTCTGATCCTCCATGAGCACATTCAGTGGAGTAAAGTGCTTAGTTACCTTAGTAATGAGTAACAACATCATGCAAGAATACGTGAAACATACATTTCTATGGTACTGGGACAATTTTGCAGAAGCTGCCCAAGGTGGACTTAAAAGTGAAGAATCAACACCTACATGCTTGAGAAATACACACACACATACACACAAAGCCATCTAGAGAGTGTAAAGTCTTTATAGGCAGTGATAAAATGGATGTCTATTTAATCATCTGTACTATTATTCCAGGACAAATGTTCTCCTTATTCACACAATCCCAGACCATGCCAGAAGGAAACAATGATTGCTCATGCTAGGGTGGATTTTCTTTTGAAGCGGAATTGCGATGGTGTTTACTTTGGCAGGGAACAAATTTAGTGTTAGTTAAAACCCTTTTTGTTGACTTTTACACTCATTACATGCTGTTGCAGCAACTCATGAAAATTATTAATAGAAGTACAAATAGCCAAATGTTTTCTAAAATCACTGTTTGTTGCCTTTGAGTCAATAATCAGGTCTTTGTATTTAGAGAACTGAGATGCTGAAGAAATGGATGGCATGCTGAGGAACTTGTTCCTTACATTGGATTTTGCAATATTAATACTGTGTAAGGAAACTGAGAGTCTGGTGTAGAGGGTTAAATAAACTTTAAAGATTTCTTAGTGTATATCTAAACTATTATTTTTTTTTCTCACTAAAATTCCAGAGAGAATGCTCATAACCTCAAAGAAATCACAGCAGTGATGTATGCAGTTACTACATGCAATCACTTTGGCCAACATTTATCTGCCCTGTACAAGGCGGATGACTGAAGTACCTACCATAAAAGTCTTGCTACCCTACAAATAACTAAACAGGTGTGGGAGGTAAACAGGAATCTCATAAGGACAATTCAGATCATAGACAGGCTAAATTGCCTCCTTAAGGTGCCTCTCTCACTCCATTGACTACAAGGAGAGCCACAGGAGAGTATATTCTTAAGTACCTCAGTTAAGTGCCTAAAGTTAGGTGGAATGCATCTGGATCTTGTGTGTGAGAATATTTTTATACATGGGCCTGCCTCACGGTACTGTACACTGTGTATGAAACAACTTTACGTGGTCTAAATGTGCACTTTGTGTACCTGGGCCTGTTGTTACAGATGTTTTTATTCTGTTACAAGTGGAGTGCAAAAGGAGGGTTTAATGAAAATGGCAGTTTGTTCAGCAGTGTTAATTCAAGACAATCAGTTTTGTCTATATTTAGTGGGACCCTCCAGAGTCTTCCTGATGTTTCTAATCCCGCTCCTATGGAAATAATGTTAGACCTTCTTTGGGAGGTAGGGACTTGGTTTACCATAACGCTGTGCTAAATTCTTGCTAACTACAACTCCGTGGTGCCCATTAAGCAGGTGACCTTACTAAGTGATCAGCTGGTTCCATTTGGTCCTCTTTCAAAATCTATAAAAATCTATACTCAACATGTGTGCACGCGTACAGATGCATGAAACCCTACATGAGCGTTGGCTTACACACTGAATTGCAGGCACAAGAGAATTACTTCTGGCAATAAAAACCCACAGGAGACAATTGAATCTTACAGATATCTCCTCATGGAGCTGTCTTGTAAATGCCATTCCTGAGGGGAAAATGTTATATCACACCAGAGTTTATAGAAATGTGATTGCCGACAAATTTTGGAGCAAGTATGGGTGTCCACAGCTGGTGTTCTCCTGATTCCACCATTCACACAGCTGCACATCAAAGTCTCAGACCCCTCTGGAAGTCTCCAGTCATAAAAAGCAGACCTGCATGCTTAGTATTCTGGAGAGTGGCTTTCTGCTTTACAATAACTTATAATTTCCTGACTTCTGGTAGAATAATGTTGATTTAGTTTCAAGATCCTAACTGGGAACTAATTCTTAAGGACTACGTAAATTATGCAAAAAAGAAAAAACAAACAAATAAAGCCCCCCAAAACCAAATCCAGTGCCATGATCTGTTCAGGACCAGGTTGGATGAGGCCTTGAGCAACCTGTTCTAGTGGGAGGTGTTCCTGCCTATGGTGGGGGTTTGGAACTAGATGATCTTTGGCATCCCTTCTAACCTAAACTATTCTATGATCTCAGCACCTGCTCTTACTTGGAGTGACGTCTTCACTGCACTCACCTACACTCAGAGTGGAAGGAGTTCTTAGCAAAAGTAAGCTTTCAGGATCATCTTCACAGAATTACAGAATGTCAGGGGCTGGAAGTGACCTCGAAAAATTATCCAGTCCAGCCCTCCTGCCAGAGCAGGATTACCTATACCAGATCACACAGGAATGCATCTAGGTCGGTTTTGAATATCTCCAGAGAGGGAGGCTCCACCCTCACAATGTAAAAACTTTTCCTCCTGTTTCCATGGAACTTCCTATGCCTCAGCTTCCCCCCATTGCCTCTTGTCCTGTCGTTGGGCATCACTGAACAGAGCCTGACTCCATCTTCTTAGCCCTAAGCCTTCACACATTTATAAACATTGCTGAGGTCATCCCTTAGTCTCCTCCTCTCCAAGCTAAAGAGACCCCTCTCCCTCAGCCTGTCCCCATAAGGAAGACGTTCCACTCCCTTCATCATTTCTGTGGCTACAAAATCACAGAATCTTCTAGCCAAAAACCCAGTGCTATGGCTGCCTGGGGCTGGTACATCTTCTCTAAGACTATTCTTAGGGACAGGTGCCACTCTGGTCACTTTGTAGGAAGAAAATTGTTGATTTGGAGGATCTGTGGGCTTGGATATCCAGTTCAAGTGAGATGACATGGTTTCCAGAAGCAATGCCAACTGACACCTGCTGAAGTCTTGGCACACCAAATTTTAAATGGATTTACAAGTTTCTCTCCCCAATACCAAATGCTGCGACGTCTACATCAAACAGTCAGTTACGTGTGGGCTGCTTCTAAACAAAAGTTTTTATAATTGTTTCAGAGACACCATCTGCTTCTGATGAAAAACATGATGAAACTGCAAACCCTCATAAAGATCATCCCAGATTTCTCTTTTGAATGAAATCAGCTTAGTACTGAAGGGTATCACTTCAAAGAGCTGTTGCTCTCCAAAAGTACGTGAAACTCGTGGGTATTCCTAGATGAGAGACTTTCACGCTAGTTTTATACTTTCACCTACAGGGGAAATATCATGAACATGGCCTTTGGGGTGGGGGGGGGGGATGTTTCTGGAGAAAACTAGATAGAAGTGGTTCAGGATTTCATTATTGTTTTCATCTAAAACCAATCTCTAGCTTGGTGGTTACATAGATGTCAATAAATATTTCAGATGAATTCCTTAGAGTGCTTTTTGTTTTACCATTGGGCATCTCTCCCCATCTAGATACAAATTTTGCCTAACTTCAGGATATTTCTTAATATACTGACCACAATAGTGTTTACATTCCCCAAGCAGGACTCCCTGCTTAGCCCATTCTTCCACTGAGAAATATACTTCAGGGTAGCTGGCATGAGACAAAAAAGAAAACTTCCCTTGGACCAACACCAACATATTTCAGCGAAGCTTCTGATCAAAGTGCAAGCAGAAATGAGAAACAAGAAAGGCAATAGTTGCAACAACTCAACAGCTATTGTGGAATTCCTTTAGGGAACAGGAAACCATCCTTAAAGAATCTATATGGTGGCATTAAAGCACTGAGCAGCATTTCAACAAAATGCCAAGAGGAAAACTTTCATCAAGAAAGTTTAACCATTCCTGTCAGTTTTGAGGTCAAAGAGGCAGAACGGCAATACATCCTGGGGGAAAATGCTTCCTCTGTGGGAAGTGAAGAGCAAGTGAAAAGGAGGAATGCATTGGGTTCCAAGGGTCTGGGTACCACAATCCACCACTGTGGCTTTTGCAGCGCTTTAGAGAAAATGCCTCTCTTTGTGACCGTGACTAGGACATTATGGGCAAAAGCTTGCTCTTGGTTAATCTGGTACAGCTCAGTTGATCATAGTTGACTAACTCCAGATGCAATGAAGTGGAATCTGTCTCATTTTAAACCTGACCATAATGGATGAAAAATTAAAAAAAAAAAAAAGAAAAAAAAAAAAAAAAAAGAAAGGACAAAAATTCCTTTGAATAATGAAAGAATAAAGAATGCACAATATGTCTATAGCTTAAACACCCCAACCCTGATCACAAGCCTGGTAATGAAACCGAGTTTACTGGCCACGGTATTTTTATTTTCACTTAAGCCAAAATATTTCCTGTGTGTAATTGCTTTGGAAGTTACAGCTCTAAGGCACGACGCATTTTTGTGACGGTTGCATCAACGTGTAGGGAGAAACATTAGCGCTCAGTGTCAAGCACACTTGAGTTTTTCAATACACTTGGAGGAAGATACTCATAAAGGCTCATCACAATGGCAGGGAGGACTAATATTCCAGACAATTAGGCTTTCTGCTTCAGATGGGACAATTCAAATGCGGATGTCTTTAAAGCACATTTTCATCCCATTTATTGCTCACAGGAGGAAAAGAGATGCCTTTTTGTTTATAAAATGTAAGGCTGAAAACTGTCTGAACAGATGCTGGAGACTGTAATGTCTCACTTTCACTGTTGCAGAAACCACCACTTGGTCATCTCATGGCCCTTTCTCGCTAAATCTCATATAAATATGATCATGATTTAAATTGTTATGGTTTGCAGAGGGTTATAGGGGTAGAAAACATAAAGCTGGAGTCAGCCATCTGAACATCTTCCTTTTCCCTTCATGACGTTTCCTTTAAAACTTAAAAAATCCATGCCTGCTAAATAAA
This sequence comes from Psilopogon haemacephalus, assembly GCA_013396835.1. Taxonomy (NCBI): domain Eukaryota; kingdom Metazoa; phylum Chordata; class Aves; order Piciformes; family Megalaimidae; genus Psilopogon; species Psilopogon haemacephalus. The sequence goes on along the minus strand of VWZI01021435.1, from coordinate 507,933 downwards.
AGTGAAGGTCTTTGCCACCTGAATCTAAATTGAATATAATTGGATACTTGTATGTCAAAGCACTCAGAGACATAAATCCAAGTATCAGCACATCAATAGGAAGGCAATTGGGTCACAAGATAACCTATAGTATATGTGATATAGCTTCTTAAAGCTGTTCTCAGAATCCAAGGAATTCTTTTGTTAGGCACTGAGTGGATGTCTCTTATTCAGGGGGTGTTTATAATGGTGGACAATGCGATTCAGATATAGAGCCTACACTAGTCTTCCATCAAAGTTAGAGAGAAACCTAATAGCCTAAAATAAATCTCTGCAATACTTCAATGGCAGAACATTTGAGCAATTTTTAAATGTAGTCGTGAGTACCAGAAATGTATCTGAACCTAATGGAGAGCGCAGGGGTAAAGGAGACCTTGAAATGATCAAAAGCCACTTGTCCAAGTAATTATGCAGACAATTTCTAACATTTATTTTTCATGCCCAAACTAGTTAAGAAGCTTCAGCCAACACAAGAAGGCCTAGTGATATGGACAGAGGATTTCATGTTCCAACAAGGGATATAAAAATGAAATGATAAATGCAGGCAGAAGCCTTAAAAAATATTCTTAAGAAAGAAGAGAAGTCAAGAACAAAATTAAGTGGCAAAATCCTAAATAGGTGAAAATCTTTTAATTTTACCTTGTCCCCAATTTAACAATCTCCAGGTTCAATCACAAAGGGTTGGGGCAGCGCTTACTGTAGAACATATCAAATCCATAATCATTTAGCTGAAAATGGGGTTATGATGACAGGGCAGCAGAGTCATTGCTAATGCTGGCTACTAAGTAGATCAGCAAAGCCAAGTAGCTGGCTCTGACAAACTGAAATGTAGAGGTTTCTTTGAGATAGTGACTTAATTTAGCCCAGCCAAGTCTACAACACACTCAAACGTACATAACTCTGCTTTATGACACTCCTTACTGCGGCATATGCACAGAATCCCTTCCCTTTCCACCACGCTATATGGATTTTCTAAATTCATGCAAATGTATCCAAGATGGCTCATTTTGTTATCAATTCCCCAAGTGCTGGCATTCTAATCATTAACTAATTGTCTCTGTGCTCTATTGGCAACTCGGCCACCTTCTTGCTAATTTTTGCTGACATGATGGAGGCCCTTGAAGAACTGGGTTAACCTTTCAATGTCCATTGAAGATCCACAGGTCTGATGACGATTGATTGACCTGGCCTCTATGTTAGATAAAACCTCATCAGCTTTCCAAGTGATTTGTGTAATGAGGCGTCAGTAATTGACAACAGGTAAGTGAACTTAGAAGTCCCCTCCTTTATTGCTCTGCAAAAATGAGTAGAAAATTCAAGTGTCTGCCATGAGCGCAAACTTGTGAGCGTTAGCAGAAAATATGGATGCACACATGTGCATTGCAATAGCAAATAGCCTTTTGCTTACAGATACACACAAGAGCACAGGTATGAGGTGTTCAAAATTTATGGCACTTGAGTTCTCTTACATATATGACTGCTGTGTGTCTTTTATATAGGCGGATAGGTGTATGCATATATTACACATATATACTGTACTTGGTTTGCTACGGAAGCATATGTTAGCTTCTGTCTTCTCATAAAATCTTCTGCATGGCTTAAGAGTCTGTATAGCACACATCAATCTGGATTATGGCAACATAAAGCTACAAAATGTCTTCTGTTTCCAACTGCTTGCTGAACGTTCAAGAAGTAAGTCATAACTGGCTATCAGAATTCTTGGGTGTCTGCCTAACCCTGATTTTATTAAGAACAAGAGCGAAATGCTCTCCAATGAGTAGAGGATAGTTGCCTCTGTGATTTTTAAAGGTAGCTTCACAGCTCTACACTGGTTTCCTCAGTGGTGCTACGTGAACTATAAAAAGGGCTGCATTCTCCTCTTGACATGACTCAACTCTGTTGCTCCTATTTCTGGTCTTTCATACATTATAGAATCATAGAATGGTTTAGGTTAGAAGTGATGTCAAAGATCATCCAGTTCCAACGTCCCACCATAGGCAGGGACACTTCCCTCTAGAATAGGTCGCTCATGGCCTCATCTAACCTAGCCTCGAACACCTCCAGGAAGGAAGCATCCACAACCTCCCTGGGCAACATGTGCCAGGGTTTCACCACCCTCACTGTGAAGAATTTCCTCATAAAATCCAGTCCGAATCTCCTCTCTGCCAGTTTAAACCCATTCCTCCTCATCCTGTCATTACAAGACCTTGTAAATAGTCCCTCTCCATCCTTCCTGCAGGTGCCCCTTCATATACTGGAAGGCACTACAAGCTCTGCTGGAAGTCTTCTCTTCTCCAGGCTGAAGAGCCCCAACTCTCATAGCCTGTCCTAATAGTAGAGGTGCTCCATCCCTCTGATCATCTTTGTGGCCTCCTCTGGACTTACTCCAACAATTTGATGCCCTTCTTGTGTTGAGGGCTCCAGAACCACCACTCCAAGTGGCATCTCATGAGAGCACAGTAAAGAGAGAGAATCACCTCCCTTACCCTACTGGCCACACTTCTCTTGATGCAGCCCAGGACATGCTTCCAAACAAGTCTATTTAAAGTATGGCTCAGTTTTATGCCATCAAGATATAGTCTAATTGTTTAAAATTATTCTAAAATTGGAAAGGGAAGAACTGAATTTGCTGTGCCATAAATCTCTATGGTTATCTTCTTTTAATGTTATATGAAATAGCTATAAAACTCTCCACATGGGACGATAATACAAGATGAAATAAGAGCAAATAGCATTAACAAAGACTGATCTTCTGGTTGCTGCATCACAGCCAGTAAAAGAGTATGAAATGTTCCATCTATGCTGACAGGCACCAAGCTATATGCTCCAAAAGGGCATGCACACATGCTCAAATGAAATAGCAGTGTAGTAGATCTGTTCACAACTATATAATTAAAACAAAAAATAAAATTAAATAAATCCCACCCCAAATTCTGGGGTTTATACCCTAGTTCCTCTGTGGTAAACCACAAAAATCTTCTGTCCTCCCTCTTTAGCTCCATCTCCCTGCATTTTCTTAATTCCTTTCAATTCTATTTTTTTTTTTTTTGTGCCAAAAATACTTGCAGTTTCCAGCTAACTCTGTGTTGCTGTCCATGTGGCCATCAGTGCTTTTCGTCTGATGACATAGACAGAACTGGCAGCTCTTGTCAGAATTAAGCCAATATCATCTCACACACGTATGTGCATTTCTGTTTGATTACTTTGGTAAACATTTATTGCATCTTGAAGGTTTTCAAGAGTCCATTTACCCCATCCACTACTTGGATTTGGCAGTATACCACTTAACAATAAAGTTCAGCTGACAATAATGATAATGAAAGAATTCTGTAGCGATTAGGATGCTACAGAAGTTACCTGATGGGAAAGAAGTAAAGGAATTAAATGATCTTATTTGCATGTTGCATTTGTCTTGTAGTATTTTGGAACAGGGTCTGAGCCCCTGTTTCTTCCTATGTCATAAACCACATCTACTGGAAAAGTATTTTGAGTTAAAATTTATAAGCCTTGTCTGCATTTTTTAAAGCATCCATTTCCAAGCATTTTAAAGGAACATCATGTTACTGCCCAACAATATCTCCTGTCACAAAGAAAACAGAAAGTACTTTAAAATGTTGACATTGTTAGTTGACGTGAAACAAAATGCATAAAATCCTGGCACAGCTGAAGTCAATGGTAAAGCTGATACTGACTTCAACAGGCAAAGGATTTCTATAATGCTTCTTATGCACCATGATGGGTTGTTAACATCCAGTCCTGATTTTATTGGAGGAAACTACCAGTTTTTTCAATTGAAATACTTAAGGCTTATCCTTTGAAAAGCAAGGACTCAATCAAACAAGAAAATGAAGACACATTGACCACTTTGTACTGGCCCATTATCAAAAGATGACAAACAACCCCCAATCCTCACACTGTGCCAGTTTTCCTCCCTACAGTGCTGGGCAAAGTTCTGTTATGATAGAGCTGCTTTTACATTTTTTCTCTTTCAATCCAGCAAGCACTGTAGCTCTTCAGGGCCAGCCCTATTCAAAACACATCTCGGCATTATGTGAATCCTACAGAGTGGCTTGGCACTGACCTCCCTGAATTTATGCTCTGTCTTGGTGACTTTGATAAAGGCAAAGAGTAAGTATTCTCTATCCATAGGCAGAGATAGAATCATAGAATCAGTCAGGGTTGGAAAGGACCACAAGGATCATCTAGCTCCAACTCCCTACCCTAGATCAGGCTGACCAGAGCTTCATCCAGCCTGGCCTTAAACACCTCCAGGGATGTGGTCTCAACCACCTCCCTGGGCAACCCATCCCAGAGTGTCACCACTCTCAGGGTGAAGAACTTCTTGAATACAACCAGAGACCAGCTTGGTGATGCATTTGGTTCTCTAAAAAAAAATTGGATTTTCAAGATCACTCAGGGAGGAGGCATTTTTTATGTGGGGTGACAATGAGATAGTTTCCCACAGCCTGTCTTGGCTGCAAAATCCAATCTCCATCATTGCCCTGCACATCATCAGTTCACAAGAGCAAGATAGTATAGGCACATTTCTGTATTCTTTACCATTTCAAAAACACTCAAGTTCAGTTAAAATAAGGCAGACAGAGATCCAAAACATAAATATGGGAAGCATAAATCAACACATTAGCATATTTTAAAAAATTAGAAGTGTCTGGAATCCTTGGAGCTGAAACTACCATAAATATACAAAATTAATGACCTAAGCCTAGAGGAGAGATATATATTTTTTTCTTCTTAAGATACTCTTTACTTTCTTGTTTTAGCATTTCTGTATCTAAATAATTAATAGTTTCTCTACTTTTAGTTTGGAAATTGGATGTAAATTATTAAATTTTGTAGTAATCTTTGTACTCAATTATATGTATTTGTCTGTATCAAAAATATTATATCGATATGGAAGTAATACAATTATTCTAACTTATAAAATATATTAATATATATATTAGCTTATAATGGAATATTAAGGTTTTTATATATTAATGTATACATATATATAAAGAGTTAACTCTGTGGACTTTCAAACTATGAATAGTTTTTATTTAATATTATTTGCTCTACAGTGAGAAACACATACTTGAGTGATGCCTAATATGTAATCACCTTTAAAAAAGAACCTAAGCATGTTTGCATTAAAACTTTTGGAAATAGAAACTTGCCAGCTAACTGAAAACAGAAACATGAGGTCTTGATTGAATATATTACATTTAAAGTACAGAGCTTATTGATAAAATATGTTGCATCTTCTATATTATATGGTATGCAATAAAGAAAAAATCTAAACCGCGTGATAATGTTTGTGTTAACAACCAAGAGTGGAAAAGGAAATTTTTTTTAGTTACCTAAGAATTCATCAATTTTATACCACCACATATATTTTTAAAATGAATCCAGCAACAAAAGTTTGTGAGAAAATGTTAATAGTTGAAGTGACAAAGACTTCACGTGCACACAGAGTATATGAGTATCATTTTGGAAAGAACTTAAATGGCTTAGGAGTTGGATTCTGACTGACTTTTGAAGAAAACTCTGTGAGCAGTTTACATAGCCTGGGTCTGCTCCAGAGAACAGACAAGAATGGAAAGTCAATGGAAAGATTCACACTTCCTTAAGCTGCCTCAGTTCTGATATATTTGATGTATTCATGCAGCTCACAGGCTGCGGGGATGAGGTTGCTGTGACTCTTTGGGATAGGTGTAGGTCTGCGGAGTGAATTACTGCCATGTACTGTATTTTGGGCTAACCTGAGGATCAGAAGTCGCTCTGTGCATGCAGTGTTGTGTTCAACACTGTATTTCCTTCACAAACAGCTGCACACTTTCCTCTTAGCTCCACTCTGGAACAAATCACCTTCATGAGATCCCAGACAATAGTGCAACAGAAGCTCATGAGTTACTTGTATGGTACAACCAAGAGTCTGTATTTCTTATGGTACCCAAATCAGTTTACACAAAGCTCACTTGAATGGATCATGCAGCAAGCATTGGATGAAGACCATTTGTGGCTATGTTTCCACATTAGAACAAGGCAGGTGTGAAAATTCCACAAAACTAGCAGGACCAACGATCCCATCAAACTCCTTCCTCTCTGCTGGTTCCTATTACCATTGGCAGAGCAGAAATCTGGCATCCATTACTAATGACAATAAGTAAACCTGGTGTTTAATCAATCTAATAAAGAATGTTGTTGCCTTGGGCAATTGCTTATGTGTGTTGCCTACCCACAGGACCACCAAGCTGAGCATCAGCAGAATTCTATCTTTGGCTCAACCCACATGTGCTCATGTTTCCCTGTCTCTAATGTAATTATTTTAAGATATTCACAAGGTTATTAGTCTTCCATATAAAGGATGTTTTGGTGAATACAGTTTTCTTAGAGGTGCTCCCTTCAAACCTCTCTCAATATCTCGTGACCTATCTTAAGCATTTGGTCTGAAAACAAACACATCAGTATAAAAATAATTCCTGCTCTCTATGGTGAAGGTACCAGAACAGGCTGTTTCTGATGGGCTGGGAAAGAAACTCTCCTATATCTAACATGACTTTAGGCACCAGACTAGAAAGATGTTGAGCTCCTGCACTGCTGTACCTTTTCTAAATATTCATGAAAGGAGATCACACTCTCTTTCTTCTGCTGCTCCCACCTACCCCACTCTGGATTTGACCAGAGTCTTGTTTAAAGCTTGAGAAATCTTCATGAAAATAGTTTTGTGAAACCTGATGTTTGCTTCACTAATAGGTATGGTCCAGGCTGCTTTCCGTGACAAGTGGGTTTTTTTGCAATTCTCAGTCCAGTGCCTATACCTTTAGCTCTGTATTTGTTTGTTTCATACATTATTGAGTGAATACAGTGGCTGGAGCTCAGTGAGGCCATTTTCCCTAGATTCAATTATTTTCTATATTTCTTTTCTAGATTTCCTCCAGTCTGAAAGGCTGAGGGAGCTTCCTTTTCATGATCACTGTGGAAGAAGGCAAGGTTTGCTCTCAGATCAGGTACAGATGATTTGATAACCTGCTCTACCAATTTTTCTCATTTAAGTGTCCTCTCAAAATACAGAGCAGAAATTTGGACTCAAGAACACTTTTTTGGGTTTTTTTGGGCCATTTTATAGGGGAGAAGAATCTCATATCCAAGCGGGGCAGGATGGTTCCAAATGAGTCTACAGGAGATGGGAAGCATAAAAGACACTATCAAGTCCACATTATGTTCTCACAGAGATCCATAAATCCCTGGGGTTTATTGCTTCTAGACAATATGTTTGGGCAAGGTCCTTTTCTCTAAGTCTCTATGCCAGATAAATCCCAGTCTCACAGAATCAATACACTGCTCTCCTTCTCCAAGTGGTACTTTGAGATGCTGCTCTGCACTGAGGTCACAGGGGTTTAGAAGAAATTTATTAGAGATTACTTTAAAGATGCTACTGACCCTCGTTTTCTACTTGTGCAGCACAAACCAGTTGTCAGCTGACAACATAATGAAAGCTTAAATACAGCTCTCTGCTGTGATTACTATATCTAATTGCCAGGCTGGATACTTATTGTCCAATTACAACAGCAGTGTCTGAGACCTGCAGTGGAATAGCCCTCAGTGAGGTTGTTTCCATCCATGGGAAGGAGAACTGCTCCTTATAGCACTGCACAAGCCCCTGCTGCAGCCTACAAGCCCCTGTCCTACCACACAAAACCCATGGAAGGTGTCTCCATCAGGATTGATTTTATTTTCCAGTTGCACCAGAGGCATCATTTTGACCTCTGTTCCCTTCAACTTTTTCTAGCATGTCCCAAATCAATCAATCAGAAGGTACAGATTTGGGTTTGGTTTAATCCCTTTAACAACGGACTTGCTTTACACTGCACTAAAAAATCAGTCTTTTCCTAGTCAGCACTATTCCTTGCTCTGCTCTGTTGGTGAGATTTTTACTGTTTGCCCCCTGCATTTCCATAGAAATATTTCATTTTTTGTTGTCAAGAATGGACAATCTAAATAGGTTTTAGAAAGTGCAAATGGAAAACTTTGCAAACTGTACTTCTTCCAGCAGAATTTTGTTTCTTTCTAGTTTGTTCTGGTTTTGGTGGGTTTTTTTTTGGTTTTTTTTTGTTTGTTTGTTTAGTGGGCAGATTCACAGAATCACAGAATTAATCAGTTTGGTAAAGGCTTTCAAGATAATCAAGCCCAACCCATCACCCAATACCTTCTGCTTCATCCAGCCTCTTTTTAAACAGAGCAGCAGACCTTAGGGCTGCAGGACCAGTTCCTGAGGAAAGGGATTACTTAAACTTTCTGTGCTGCAAGATTTCCTAATCTCAGTAACATGTGTCAAATAGACTTCATCTTTATGTGGCAGAGATTTCTTTGCATGGAAGCAAGCAGAAGACTGAAAAATATCTCCCCAGAAGTTAGAACTCATTCAGTCATTGAAAAAGTAGCATCACAGAATTTACCAGGTTGGAAAAGACCTTCAAGATCTTCAAGTCCAACCCATTACCTAACACCTTCTAATTAACTAAACCATAGCACTAAGTGCCTCATCCAGCCTCTTTTTAAACACCTTCAGGAATGGTGACTCCACCACCTTCCCTGGCAGCCCATTCCAGTGCCAATCACTCTTTCTGTGTAGTACATCTTCCTAACATCCAGCCTAAACCTTCCCTGGCACAGCTTGAGGCTGTCTCCTCTTTTTCTGTCACTGGATGCCTGGGAGAAGAGACCAACCCCACCTGGCTACAACCTCCTTTCAGGTAGTTGTAGAGAGCAATAAGGTCTGCCCTGAGTGTCGTCTTCTCCAGGCTGAACTCTCCCAGCTCCCTCAGCCTCTCCTCCTAGGGCTTGTGTTCTGTTCCATGTTTGCATTGAGTTAGTTGTCATATTGCAAGAAAGTATAATTTAAACATATTTAAAAACAGAAAAGGTGCATTCCTCATACTTAATAATGTATGAGAAGATAAAAGTTCAGAGGGACATAGATGAACTTTAAAGCATATTGCTATAGATGGCGTTTTTCTCTCCATTGCAAAGTAGAAGGGGGAAGAGGCAATCAATATTATTCAAGGCTCATTTAAGTAAATAAAAGGTTTAATAAACAACATAACTTTTTTCCCCCCAAGGTTTTATTACCATTTACTGTTTACTATATAAGACCATGTTATCCATGATAACTCTGTAAGTGCACATCACAATTGCTTGAATGAAGATTGTTTCCAGGACTGGGGCTATCAAGAGTAAAGGCACAAGAATCTCAAAATATTCCTTTATTCTCAGATGTTTTCTGCAACTACCTAAATCTTGAACCCACTTTTTAATCCTTGCTAAACTCCTCACTATGCTTCATTTAAGGAAATACATTCATCCATAACTCTACCAGCTGCATAGCCACAAACTTATCTTTTAAGTTTGCCTTCAAAATAATAATTAAAAAACCCAGTTCCTGTTTGAAATTCCTTAATTAGCTCATAACTTCCCAATTATTAACAGACTTCAAGCATGTTACATAAGGTGCACTAAATTTATGACTGAAACATGGTGTTGAAATACTGGTTTAATATAAATTACTCCAAACAAGGGTGATGTTTTAGGGATGATGATATTTTTCCTATAGATTATCTTGGGCCATTCCCTGCTGCATGGTACTGAATAGCTCAAAGCAAAGTTTAAGATGTTAGAATTTTTCCATTAAATTTTTAGGACTGCTCCACAAGTGGTTTTTAATGTACACTGATACTATGAAGGTTGCATATTCTTATTTTTTATTCCCCTCCAGTCAAGCCTTTTTCACCAGGCTTTCACTTGTATCATTATTTCTCATGAGTATGCCCAAGCCAAAAGTGAATTATGTCAGTAGAGAAACTTTTGTTACGCTCAGCAGGCTTTGAACAGGAATCCTAATTTGGTGTTTTCCTCACCTTGATTTTCTTTTAAAATAATTGTTATGAAATGCCTAGAGCACGTGGCCAGGAGATAGATTTCAACTGCAGTTACTTCTGAGTAATATTGGGTTTACATGTCTCTTATAAAATGCATATATTGGTGTTATATGCACGACTATATATAATGTTTACATGTACAACTTAAAGTTTACTTTCTGTGGGTATAGAACAGTCACAAACCTACTCCTATGCTTTAAAAAATATTTTAAAAATACAATGGCTTATTTTTCACTAGAGCCACTCTGCAGCTGCTGTCAAAATTTTATTCTGTGCCTGAGATGTGGCACTGGATGAATTTCCTTCTTGATTTTCAAGATAAACTTTGTGTTAATTTGTAATTTTCTATTTAGCAGCTGATGAAAACTGACAAATGGGAATTTCCTGGGCAATTTGTGCTTTACTAGTGTTTTTTTTTTTTTTTCTTTTCCTGTGGCTAGAACCTATTAATACAAATTGCATTAAAAACCTCAGCTTCCATTGATGCTGTTTGCATAGTCGGAGCTTTCACTATTTGATAGATGTTAGGTATTTAACTCTTGTCATTTTTTTTTTTTAAAGGCATTTCAGTCCAAGAGAAGCAAAATGTCCTTCAAAAAAGTTTTCCTACCTTAATTATTTGATTGCCTCATTTTATTTTTGTGCAGCTAAAGAAAAGAGGGGGGGGGAGGAAAAAATCTTTATATGTGTGGCTTTTGGAGGTTGCTGAGAGAAATGTGAACAGAGTGAGTAGCGTGGGGAATCTTTTTCAGATGTTGTGATGCAAAGGATTTTCTCTCTCATCTCCCAAACCCTGTAGATGGAGCCCTCCACTAAGATCTTGCTGTATCTCTAGCACAGATTGACTTCTTTTGGGTTGATGATGATTGATCGTGTTGTTTTCTTCATTACTTTAAACCTAATCAGTGCTTGGTGTAATTTGAGTAATGATTGCTCATTATTGGCAATTGTGAAGTTTAAGGCTTTCTTCATTTTACCTCACAAGACAGCCAGTTGGGAGATGTTCCTGCATCCCCATTTGGGCAGTGTTTGAGGTAAGAGAAGGGGGAACCATCATCAGTGATAGGTAGTAGTGAAAGCTTTTTGCAAGTTTATTACTGACTGTTTTCTTGGCAGGGGGCTCCTGGTGTTACCCCCACAATCAGATCTGATAATGAAAAAAGAGTTTCTCAGCAGACGATATCATTTAGGCCTTACTGAAATCCCTCAGTTCACTAAATCATGCTATTCCCTAATAATCTGCCTTATAAAGTGGTATGGATGGATTTGCAAATATAAGGGGGTGGGGGTGTGTGTGTGTTGTAACCAAACAAAAAAAAAATCAAAAGACCCAAAAAACAGAAAGAAAAATAATAAATGAGAATCATACGCAAGCCAAAACTACATTTTTTCTCATCATCCAAATTTTGCTGCTAACTTTGCTATTTTAAATTAAGAATAAGGGGAATTATTGCATCATGGAATGGTTGATTTACAGGCATTAAGCTTGGTAAGCAGAGAAAAAGATGTTAAGCTGTTCAGTACCCGGAGGACACACCATGGGAGCCTGGCTAAGCCCTTCGTTTGTGCTGAAATTATGCAAAGGACATAATGAAAATCTATACAAATCAGAAAATTTCAGGTTCACAGTTCTGGGAGTAAGGACAGTTTGTCTTCCAGAGGTACAGCACTACCTAAGAGTATATGATTATACATAATGATTTATCCAAACATAGCAACAAAAAAAAAACAAAACACAAAACAAACAACAACTGACATCAGTCCTTTTCATATTATTGATAATTCTTACCAGTTGCTTCAGACATATTAAGCCAGAAGTCACATGTGATGTCTTGTGAATTGTTTTATCAGTTTAAAACACTGCTGTGTAGTTCACTCAAGATAAAATATATGGTGCTTGCATTAGACACCACAGCATCATCCAGTCTGTTTTCAGTGCTCCTGTTTGCATTGACATGAATCGTTCAGAGAACATATTAGTCAATGGTTGCATTAAAACACTGGGATTTTTTTTGGAGTTGCCATTTACATCCTCACAAAATTTTGCACTAAACACAAAACATAAGAGCCTCAATTTGCTCCACAGTAAACCAGCTAATTCTGAGGTGAAAAGGTGTCCGGAGACATCAATGAAGCTTGCATGAAGCTATTCTCTCTGTAATTCCAGAAGGCACTTTGCAGGAGAGAAAGCAGGGATGCTTTCTCTCCCTACCTTACTGAGCTGACATCTAACAGCCAAGAGCATAGTATCAGTGACACACTCAGTAACGGAGGTGCCTTCAAATGAGGAGGTGATGCGTTTCCTACCCGACATGATCACACTCAGCCTTAGGGGCAGTTTCGGTGCATGCAGCAGCACTGATAGAAAGAGTCTTAGCAACAGCCCAGGCACTTGCTGGAAGGGACAAGAGATCTCATTTGCTTAAGTTAGACCAGAGAACCCCGGCATGGATAAAGCCAAGCTTTTTTTTAAATTATTTTTATTATTTTTTTTCTTTTCTTTTCTTCCCCCTTCATCCTTCTCCTTTGCTTTTTTTTTTTTTCTTTTTCCCCCCTGTACTGAGACACTGCCTACTATGACTATGCAAGTAAAAATAAATACATTCTGATATCATAACATCACAATAATGTGATCGTTTGAATTCATACTGAGAACAGTAAAAACAATATGCTTTCTGATTGAATTATTCAAGCTCTTAGCTTTTAAGTTTCAATTATAGATAGAAACACTGTATGCAAGAGAAACTGAACAATAAATGGCATTTTCTAGCTGAGGTATAAAAAGCAGTGAGATGTGGAAAATGATTTTAAAAAAAAAAAAAAGATGAAAGTGTAGCCCATCATTAAGATCAAATCTATGAGAGTAGGAGCTCTGCAAAGCACAGTGTTGCTATAGTACACTACTCCAGATGTAATACGACACAGGCTGACTTGGCTGTGATTCTGACTTATTCAGTAATTACAAGCAACAAAGAAAACAGGCGGCTGATAAGTGTACGCTCAAATACCAACTTTGGATAACAAGTAATATGCAGAGCCATCAAAATAAGTATGGAAAGCGAAAAGATGTTTTAAAGTCCTCTTAGAAACGCAAAAAAAAGAAAAAAAAATTTAAAATTGCATGCTTTTTAAAAGAAAACAAACCCAACACAAAATGGTTTGCCATTGTTTGTGAAGATGCAAAGGACAACGCTAAAGCCTGAGTGTGCGCTCTGTGCTTTCTCACAAAAGGAATTGTACCAACGCTATTTATGTCTTAGAAGACTTTTGCAAAAAATATGTCCTACAAGCCCAAGTGTGCATACTGGAGCATATGCATGTGTGAACTAAAATAAATAAGAATCATTCCATTTAATAACGATGAAAACCACAACAGAAACCCAGGATATTTATAGCCCTAAATTAACTCTCCATGTTGTCGCCGTAATCCACATTACTGATTCTCCCCCCCCCCCCACCAAAGATCTTCTGTCTGCATTTGGGGATGGGTGCTGCAAGGCTGTGTGCATCTATTTGTAATTTCTTTAACAATCTCACAGAAGCCAGCTGCATTGTCTCGATGGCTGCTACTGCTGACCTAATGAGGCAGAGCCATGGATGGCTGTTTAACTTCATGTGCTGTGAGAAGCCATACTTACATCAAATGTTGATGTTACTCTTTCAAAAAGCACAGAACTGAACCACCTAATGTTTTAGCAGCTCTCATAATTCTTCTTCTTCTTAGCTTGTGGTAAAA
>VWZI01021435.1:481129-494161 GCA_013396835.1 Psilopogon haemacephalus | reverse complement strand
GAGTTTTTTTTTTTTTTTTTTTTTTTTTTTTTTTTTTTTTTTTTTGTTAGTAGGGATTATCTTTCTAGATGCATTTTAAGATACAGAAATAATGAGGTCCTTTTCTGGGGGAGAATCCAAAAAGTTAGGTACTTTGAAAACCTAATTCTTCTCCACAAAAAAAAACCCACAAAAAAACCCAAACATGTTTTAATGAAAAATATTCATGGCCCAAACCACTCTACTTCCTGCAGTGCCTAGATAGGTTTGGTCAAGGAAGCACACCAGAAACTACTGCTTCTCCCCAGTGAGTTCCTAGAGATAATAGAAATTTTGACTCCTGGGTACTGGTCAGACTGGTTGGGGTCCCATCCCTGGAGGTGTTTAAGGCCAGAGTGGATGAGGCTCTGTCCAGCCTAATCTAGAGTAGGGTGTCCCTGCCCATGGCAGGAGGGTTGGAACTAGATGATCCTTGTGGTCCCTTCCAACCCTGACTGATACTATGATTCTATGGTCAGACTGGTTTCAGATGGGAGTGCTTCTCTAACACTCATCTGCTCTAGCAGAAAACTGGTGAGAAAAGGAATGTTTTTGCCTGACAGGTTAGTTTTCAGCTGGATCTGCTCCTCGAGTGCTTCTCTGGGTGGCTGCAGATGTGCTCAGCCAGGCACGAGGCAGAGCTGGTAGGAGGTCAGTAAACCACAGAGAGATAGTGAATGGAGTGGGGCCAAGATTTCTCTTGCCAGCAGGGCTGGTTTATACTGAGTTAAGCTGTTCACCAAACCACAGGCTGATTTATTTTTAATGGCATTCTCTAGTAATGCAATGGCATTTACTGCTAGTCTGAAAGGAGGACAGCAAACTAGTTGGGGAGCTGTAAATATACAGAACAGTTATCCTATTTTGCATAAGGAAATACCTGTGGAAGAGAGATTAGTACAGCTGAATCATATATTTTTTTTTTTTTACATGTGCATTTATGGCCACTTTTGAATGGGTAAATAAAATACATGATCAGGTTACAGTAAAAGAGATGGCAGATGCATAAAACCAGACATGCAAATTTTAGATATGGGCACAAACTGAAACACTAAAAGCATTTTTTTTCCTTTTTAATTGAATTCTGATTTGAGATCCAATTTCTTGGTAAGCAATATGTAGGTGCATACACATACCCAGAACTAAAAATCTTCTAAAACTAGGATTTCCACTTTTCTTTTTTCTTTTTTTTTTTTGGCATATTTTTCATCATTTATCATCGTGATTAGTTTTAGATTAGGCCAATATGTATTCCCATTTTAAGTTGTTTTGAAAGAGATTCAATATTGATTGCACGTGTTTTCCCACATCAACATGAGCAGAATATGAATGATAAATACACTCTCTGTGGATGTTTTGAATACAGCAACATTTGGGGGTTAATGAAGGTAAAGGAAAAGCTCTCGGAATCATTGGCCTCCTGCCATAAAACTAGAGAAGTAAACTGGAGCTGTAATTTCCAGTTCTGAGGGAGTTGAAATAAAAGAGCAAATCTCCAGGTCTCCAAGCACAGTGCATTGCCTTGCTCATGAAGTTTAGGTTCATGCCCTGCCACGAATGGAGAGCCATGAAGTGGTACTAACTGATGGAAACTGTGGTCTAGTGGCTGCAGTGGTGTTCCTCTTTTATTTGGACATATTGGAAGAGGAGGTGAATAGATGATATCACATGTCAGAAATTATTACAGTGCTATCAAGTCTCAGTGTGACAAAGAGGAAAGTAATGACTTTGGCTAGGGCCAGTGAGAATACAAAACAATATTTTTTTGGGAGAAAAAATAAGGTCAGTGTTTGGGAAGATCACCAGAACTGGGGCTTGGTGAAAATAGCAAATTTTGAAGCCAATCATCCTGTTTTTCAAGCAAAGCAACTATCTACATCACTGATTATTCACTGGAAATGTCAGGTATCTTTTTGTTGCACCTCTGAAGAAGCCAAAAGTGTCTTTTTTTGCTGGATTTCCACAGTCCAGAGCTGATCAAAACCGTACTTGCTGTCCTTGGTGTGGTTCTGCAGGCTGACACTTCAACATATCACAACAGGAACTCTAAGAATGAATTTTTTGAGGATTAGCTTTTGAGGAAGCAAATTTTGCAGAATCAAGGTACAGCCATCTTCCCTTTGAAACCCATAAAGTGATCCCAATACAATCAACAGGTCTCTACTTGCACACAACAGAATCCCTGTGCAGCACTACAGGCTGGGGACAGAGTGGCTGGAGAGCAGCCGGGCAGAGAGGAACTTGGAGGTATTGGTCAACAGCTGACTGGACATGAGCCAGCAGTGTGCCCAGGTGGCTTAGTAGGACAATGGCATCCTGGCCTCTATGAAGAATAGTGTGACCAGAAGGACTAGAGAAGTCCTTCTGCCCCTATACTCAAAGCTGGTTAGGCCACACCTTGAGTACTGTATGCAGTTTTGGGCCCCTCGGTTTAAGAAAGATGTTGAGGTGGAGCACAGCCTTATGAGGAGCAGCTGAGGGAGCTGGGAGAGTTCAGCCTGGAGAAGACGACACTCAGGGCAGACCTTATTGCTCTCTACAACTACCTGAAAGGAGGTTGTAGCCAGGTGGGGTCAGTCTCTTCTCCCAGGCATCCAGTGACAGAAAAAGAGGAGACGGCCTCAAGCTGTGCCAGGGATGACAGCTGGATGTTAGGAAGATGTACAGAAAGAGTGATTGGCATTGGAATGGGCTGCCCATGGAAGTGATGGAGTCACCATCACTGGAGGTGTTTAAAAAGAAGCTGGATGAGGCACTTAGTGCTATGGTTTAGTTAATTAGAAGGTGTTAGGTAATGGGTTGGACTTGATGACCTTGAAGGTCTTTTCCAACCTGGTAAATTCTGTGATTCTGTGATGCTACTTTTTCAATGACCGAATGAATTCTAACTGCTGGGGAGATATTTTTCAGTCTTCTGCTTGCTTCCATGAAAAGAAATCTCTGCCACATAAAGATGAAGTCTATTTGACACATGTTACTGAGATTAGGAAATCTTGCAGCACAGAAAGTTTAAGCAATCCTTTTCTCTCAGGAACTGGTCCTGCAGCCCAAAGATCTGCTGCTCTGCCCACTGATGCTTCTTCATTGCTAGTTGGGTATATGTACTCTTGTGGCCAGGAGGGCCAATGCCATTCTGGGGTGTGTTAGGAGGACTGAGTCTAGTAGGTAGACAGGTTCTCCTGCCCCTCTGCTCTGCCCTGGTGAGGCCATATCTGGAGCAATGTGTGCAGTTCTGGGGCCCCCCGTTTAAGAGGGATATAGAACTGCTTGACAGAGTCCAGCACGGAGATACATAATGATGAAGGGAATGGAAATCTCTCTTACAAGGAGAGACTGAGGGAGCTGGGGCTCTGCTGCTTGGAGAAGAGGAGACTGAGAGGTGACCTCAGCAATGGTTATAAATATGTAAAGATGTGTACCAGGAGGCTGGAGCCAGGCTCTGCTGGGTGATGGCCGGTAACAGAACAAGGAGCAGTGGATGGAAACTGAGGCATAGGAAGTTTCAGTTAAACATGAGGAGCACTTTTTTTCCATGTGAGTGTGATAGAATACTGGAACAGGCTGCCCAAGGGAGCTGTGGAGTCTCCCTCTCTGGAGATATTCAAAACCTGCTTGGACACGTTGCTGTGTGATCTGGTATAGGAGAACCTGCTCTGGCAGGGGGGGTTGGACTGGATGATCTTTCAAAGTCCCTTCCAGCCCCTGACATTCTGTGGTTCTGTGATTCTCTGAAATGTGCCCAATCAGATATAAAAAGCTCCTGTATGTTTTGCACACACTTGTTTTGCCGAGGAACAAAAACATGGTAAAGGACTACGTGGTTGTCCTGAGAGATGATTAAGAAGGGTAATTGGCATGTGAAATTGGTGAGATCACGGAACAGGAAAATATGGCAGCACCATACCCCTTAGAGAGACAAATGAAGCCAATCATGGAAGTTAAAAACAGAGACTGATCCTTGCAAGGCTTCCTTTAAAAATCAACAGCCAAAGTGACTGGAAAGTTGAGAGGCCTCACTACAGCAGACTCTACCTTTGCCAAATTGCTCCTACCAGAGAACATTTCTTTTTGCTTCCTAAAGTTCATAAGAATTCCCACTGGGGAATGGCAGCAAACATGAGCTATTTACCAGAAGTTGTCTAAGGCAAAGCTGCACTTCCCAAATCTTTCTCCGAAATGTTCAGTCCTATCTAAGGCGACAGCAGACACTGTACAGCAGCAGCACTCAGTACAAGGCCAGATCAGAAGAACGAGGCCAATTTGTACCAGATGAAGAGCCAACTCACAGCAGTACCCTGCTGGTACAAGGCTCTGTCTCTGGCTGAACACACTTGAAAGCTCATACTCCAGCCCTCCAGGAGCTTTGCTGATAAAGGGATTTGGGAGATTTTTTCGACCACTGGTGGCTCAGTGGCAAAAAAATGTCTCTAGCTGTACGAAACGGCTGGAGTTTGTGATTCTCAGACTCCCTCGTCTCTGCTTTGGCAACAAAGGGAAGTTGTGCAGAGGTAACTGGAGTTTCTGCAGGACATTATCAATCAGGTAGCTGTCTACTGTAGTAGGAGGCTGCTCTTTCTGTCTGAAGTGGTCTTTTTCACTCCTATCCTCCTATGTTTTTCAGCCTTGCTGTGTAAGTCTGTCCAGTTATGACACTTGATGTTTAAATAGCTACCAAGAGGGTCTGCTTCTAAGGCAGGATTACTCTAGTGGGAGAGCAATCTCAGACATTTCCCAAACCTTCTTCCTTCCTCCTTGCTAGCCAATGCACCATAACATAAATGGTTTACTCTAGACCAAAGGGCAATATTTTGGGAAGCTTCTTGTTCAAATTCTGGTAACATATAACTCACAAGGATGCACTTTGACCCTTCTTGAGCTTGGAAAATTTCTCTCTGGCAATGGAGTATTTTTCCATCCTGGTGATGACTTAATTAAATAAATAAATAAATATTTGAGGCTGACATGGTTGCCTCTAAGTTTCATTCCTTGGCTGAATGCCCCTTCTTCTCCAAAGTACTGTCAGGTATGGATAGAACAGCATGGGAAAAAGATGATCCTCATTCTCACTACTGTTCTTGACACACTGTGCTGGTGAACATCAGAGGCCATAATTTGGAGTTATAACTGTAGGATAAAGAACTGGAATAGAACTAGGACTATCCAGAGGCAGGATCACTATGAGAATTCTCTTTAAAGTGCAGGAAAGAACTGAAAATACATTCCTTTTATGAAAGGCACTAAATGTTTTTAACATTAGTGGGAAGAAGCTGCATGCTTCAAACAGGAGCACACACATTCAATTCAGTCCTTTAGACAAGAGTGCTCCGAAGGGGAAACAACAATAACTATTTATTTTATACATATTGGTGCAATATAGACTGTAATACTGAATGTCATCTCTTATCTGCCATGAAAAGACACTACCACCATAAACACCTGAGTGGAAGTGATCCCCTGCAATCCTACATCATCTCTGTTGTACACCATCATTTCCTTGGCTGTTTATTTGCTCAGATGATATGCCCTTGAGCAGCATGTCAGAAATCTGAACGCTGATTAAACCTCACAGCTGACCTAACCTATTGGGAACAAACGTTCACGTATTAAGCAGAATAAATTCTGCCCAGTTATAACTGTGAAACCCAAATGCTATTCAAAACAGGCCAAATACAGAAACCCAGATTCACATTATTTGCTCTAAGACTAGATCCAAATTTTGCTACATAGCAGCAACATTCATAGTGCTGCTTCAACATAACTGAGAGCTAGTTCTTTGAGGTCAGAAGGACATCATGTGATTTAAGATAAAATGAGACTTACTTAATACAAACAAGATAAATTTTATTACACTGGGTTGGAGGTTTTCTTTCTTTCTTTCTTTCTTTGTGTGGTATTTTTGTGCTTTGGGTTTTGTGGTTTTTTTTAAGATCTGGGTCTGAAAAAGTAGAACCAAACTTTTCTGATGCATGTCAACTATGAGTCCAAACATTCCAAATGGGTTATTTATGAAAGACTTTCCTGGCTGACTCTTAGAGTCCTTCTTATCGGTTTAATCAAAATTAGTTTATTATTGCTCACTGTAAAGTCTAGGAAATCAAACTTCAAGTACAAGATGATTTAAATAACTTGTGTTACAATTCTGCTCTCAGCATCCTCTCACTGAGTTTTCAGAGGGAAAACTCTCTAGAATTTAACAACCTTCAGAAAATTGTTTTGATCAGTAAAACTGTTATCCAGTCCTCTTGCTTGATCCCAAGTTGATTGACTTAGAGATAAAGTTTAAGTCCTGAAATGTTCAGCAACTACAAGGTGTATAATACAGACACCCCCTAGAGGATTCAAGCATTTTACAAACTATTTCCAAATGGTGCTCCATAGTTAACCCTGCTTAAAATGCAAAGCCACTCCAACAGGTGGAAGCAGTTTTCGACTGCATATCTCCTCTGTCAGGTTGAGAAGAGAGTTGTTCAAGGCACAAGCACCACAGAGTATAGTAAATGTCACTGTTTGGAGTTCAAAACACTGAACTGAGCTGGTATTTTCCATTGTGTTCTGGCCAGAAGGCAGCTGTACATGCTACAGGAAAAAATACCAGGTTAAATCTGGTGCACCAGTGCCCTCTTACCTGGCTGAGCCGAGACAGAAAAACCGGTCTTTGTGTTTGGGACCTTCTGCTTTTCTTTCAAGCAGATTAATCTGAAGAATAGTTCAGGACAGTTTTTGGAGAATTTTCTAAGTCTTTATAATAGTATTTTTGGAGGGTGGTTGCTGGGGAATGGCTTAATACACCTACCAAAAACTGCAGTGGATCATAGCATTTTAGAATGGTCTGGATTGGAACGGATCACAAAAGATCATCTAGTCCAACCCCCTCTGCAGTAAGCAGGGACATCCTCAACTAGATCAGGCTGTCCACAGCCCTGTCAAGCCCTTGAATGTCTCCAGTGGTGGGGCCCCAATCACCTCCCTGGGCAACCTGTTCCAGTGTTCCACCATACTCATGGTAAAGAACTTGTTCCTAATATCCAATTTAACTCTACTCTTTCTAGTTTGAAGCCATTGCCCCTTGTCCTGTCACTGAAAGCCTTTGTAAACAATCTCAATCCATCCTTCTTGTAGGTCCCCTTCAAGTACTGGAAGGTCGCTACTAGGTCTCCCTGGAGCCTTCTTCTCTCCAGGTTGAACAACCCCAGCTCCCTCAGCCTGTCCTCACAGCAGAGGTGCTCCATCTCCCTGATCATTTTTGCGGTCCTCCTCTGTGCCCTAGGATATTCCTGAGCCTCAGCAGGTTGCAGAAGGCAAGAGCAGCTCAGTGACCCAATCCCGCTTTTATTTAGAACAAACAAACTCACTATTTCAGTAATTCACAGCAAAGGAATAATGGAATTCCAGCCTTAGTTTGAATTCACCAGCACAGACAGTGTTAAAATTGTTGCTCCGTGTTATTTAAAATGTTGATTCCATATAGAAATTTGGATGGTAAAGAAATAAATTCTGTAACTGACAAAAACTATGAAAATAATATGGAGTAATCAAATGTAACCATTTATGGCAGGAAATATCTCCTCTGATATATCTTCTGTATTTCCAGCAGCGGTGTACATACATATTAAAAAGGAATTTGCCTGAAAGCATGTGATTAGATAACCCATCTCATATTTAATGTTAATTTATGAGCATTAGGCAAGTTCTTATGAAGCCTTTTTAAACCAATTCATTGCCACAGAGCTGATCATTTATATCGGTCCTTGTACTCAGGTAGTAAAATTCCATAATTCACTTCACTAGATAACTCTCTTAGCAGAAGGCTTCGCTAGTGCTCAATATATTATCATCAATACTAAGGAATACTATTATTTCTCACTAACAGCATTACTCATGAAGAATGAAGATGCCCTGTATCTGCTACTGGTACCTTTGATGCTGAATAATCCTGTTCTGCCTGAACACGAAGGCACGCAGCAGCTCAGAGGAACACAAACTCAGAAGGTCTCTGCTTTAGGCTCAGCTCTGCTACTCACCACCCTTAGAGCCTCGGGTGGATCTTTTAGAATTCCTAATCTCGTGGTAGCCACCCAATGACAAAACGAAGCTGGACTTTGGTGCTGCAAGAGTATTCACCACCACGGTCTGCTTTTTATGAAAGCCTTTTGACAGTAAGTGGGTAATGGGTCAATGTTAAGACATGCAAGACACCTGCACCTGGGAAGTTTTGGAAATCCAAGACACATGGAGCTGGGGATATTGACACAGAAACTGCACTGGAAGAGTTATAGAGGTATAGGTGAAACTTTACAGCCAGCCTCAATACCCATACACAGCTACAAAGAGAGCACATATTCAGCTACAGCCCAGCCCTGCCCTTGCTTTTGGGCAGTATTTCCAGCCAATATGTTCAACTGGGAAGTATGATTCATTTGGTAAATTATTTCAAAGTTTCTAAAATATTGGAGACTGTGAAAGGGCAAAGTATTATTAGCATTACAAGAGGGTCTGGAACACAAAAAGCAGATTTGGATTTATGGCTTGGATTTCTTTGCCAAAGCTGAGGTCTGAACATTCAGTACAGTTTAGTCTGCAGAGAGGGACTCGTGCTGACATTTAGGTCTGGTTTCAGATTCCAAATCCTTGGTCTCTTCAATATTTACTGCAAAAGTTCAGATTCCCTTCACCCCACAGCCCTGCAATGCTCCCTAGCATTTGGGCCAGCCAGTGTTCCAGTCCCACAGTCACATCTATGCTTTCTCATAAAGTACCTACTATTGGTTGGAAGAGCCAGGCTGAACCCAAAAACTTCAAGAAATGAAGAAAAGAAAGACACTAGAATACAGATGTTGATGAGAGGTTCAAATGGCATTTGGCAAAAGGACTTCTAGCAACACTTGTACTGACATACTACAGACTTGTGAGGCCATACATTACTCATTTAAAAGCCTAATAAATAGTGGTGCTTCATATGTACTTGCCAGGAAGCAGCCTACAGAATAGTCCTACTGGTGGGATGTATCTCACCTAACATTAGCAGTCTCTCGGGAAGCATCTCATCTCATCTCATCTCATCTCATCTCATCTCATCTCACTGAAAAGGAAAGGAACAGGAAATGCTCATTCCATTTCCGGTATCGTGCAGAACTTGATTCAGGGAGGCATCAATTTGCGTTTCTCTTGATGAGCATTTGACAAACTATTATTTAAACTATTTCCACTGCCAGGTCTTTGGGAAAATTACACTCAGTGCCAAACAGTCTGTTAAAATCTTGCCTAACAAGTCTGCACGTTCCACACTTGAGAATTTAAGCAGATGCTTTATACAGCTAAGAGAGAGAGAGCTGCCTCCCAGCGTCCACGGTGGAATTTTAGGTTGCTTTAATGGTGTCCAAATTCCTTCCCACCAGACACATTTCCTACCAAATCATGAATAAAATACATCTTCTGCTCAGGCATTAAAACGCAGAGAAGAAAACACATCAGCTGTGATGCCTTAATGAGGAAGGCTGAGAGGGAAGTATGAATTAAGAACTACAAATGAAAATGATGGGTTTTGTAGCTTGTGTCTTCTGAACATCTCATAGCATCAGATAACACAGTAGGAAAACCTGAAGATGTAAATATTCTATTATTCCAAGGATATTTAAGGACTGAATGCCAGCCATGCTAAATAAAATACTGTAGTTGTCTAGTACTTGCATTAGGAAAATGGAAAAAAAGGTAATGCCTGATACTGGTGAAGACAAGGATGCCAAAATGAGCTAGAGCATTCAAAGATGGGTAAATTGTTTTAGAAAAAAAATCTTTTATCCAACCCCCAGAACTCTCAATATCTGTAGACAATCTCTAGAGCTCTCTAGTCACCAAATAACTGAAATGTGATAGGAACAGCTAATTAATGAGATTTCTGCCATTTGGGGCTACAACATTCCAAGAAGAGATTTTATGAGCTACCAGGCAATATAAGACCAGGGAAGAAAAGTCTTCTCTTTTCAAAATGAAAGGAAAGATGAAAGCCTGGGACAAATTTCACTCAGGGACAGAAATTTCACAACCTTTTCATTTTTTTTTTTTTTTTTTACATTCACAAGGCTGTTTAATTTCTACAGTAGAATAAAAGAAAGCAAAATAAAATAAAACAAACCAAAATGAAATAATGCTTCCTGATTAATAATGACTTTGTAGCATAAGATGAAGATTCTATGATTCTATGTGATTCTATGATTCTCTGTCCCTGCTGACTGCAGGAGGGTTGGACTAGGTGAACTTTAAAGGTCTCTCCCAACCCACAACATTCTATGACTATGTGTTGTTAAGACTTACAATGTAAAGCCAAGCCTTGATCTGTGACTTTTAAAAAATAAAATAGCATTTTATTCAAAATACCATGTAATTTAAGAGGTTTGTGTCTTCTGCAAAGTCTGTCAATAATTTCAGGTAATTTCACAAGGGACTGTGTTAGCCTTGAGTTCCCAGGTTAGGGCAGTTGCCTCAGACCATATAAAATCATTTCCCATACTACTCAAGTTCCTCTGACTAACATGGCAGAGATGGCTACATCATTGTCCTTCTCTACCAAATCTCAAACTGCAACTGCACTCATCTGTTCCTCCTTGTATCACTTTTTGCTTGTGCCAGAAGGGAAATTAAACAAAGAGCATAAATAACCTAGAATGAACATAGCCAGACGCATTTTAGACCCTTCAGACAATGTGCCTCACAGCTATTCAGAGATGAGGAAATCATTATTATCAAGTTAGAAGTTTGCTTGAGTAGTTATTTGAACTGGTCAATCCTGGAGACACTGCTCTTTCACAAAGGTAGGTAGTTTTGTGTTTCCACAAATAACATCACAGGAGGAAATCTCTTCCTTTGTGATAGAGCAATGGGCAATGAACAGGGAATTCAGACACGTGGGTTACATCAGTAAGGGATATTGTGACTTGGTAGAAGTCATTTCACTCCCCTGCTCCTGTTACTCAGTTGCAGGCAGGTAGCAACACCTACGTACTGTCTTTAGCCTGGAGAATCAGCGCTGTGATCCCAAGGAGATGTCAGGAAGGCCAACACTCCCTGTTCAAAGTCAACTTGACCTTGCCCGTATGGCTTTCTACCATACTGCCACAACTTCAAGAACAGTTGCTTCAGGGGTTTCCTGAAAACTTGGATGATTTTGAGGTTAGGCAGAAAGATAAGAGGAAAGCCATCCTGAGCTCCTCCTCCTGCTATCTCATGTCAATAGACCTTGCCAAAAACCTTAATTCCTGTGAGCTCAACCATTCACCTCTCATCAGGCTGTAACCAAGCAGCTTAGAATGGGCCTTGAATATTTCACCTAAGAAGGAAGAGGCTGAGCAGTTTTGTATCATAAAAGCCTGATTCAGAAAGTTTTAGCATATTGAGAGTTTTAACTTTACACTTGAAGGCATCCTCCAGGTGGATGTCATGGGTGTGCGTAAGACTCAGCATGCAAAGGGTTGCCCAAATTTTCATTTCCACACCACCTATCAGCTCTGGATACTCCCTGCACTAATCAAGCCTGATATCACATAGGTACCATTCAGTGACATCAGAGATAACATTAATAATCTCCTTTTTCTATGATAAATAGTAGTGACGTCTAAACCAGGGCAGTTTCAGAACTACTGGTAGAGGACGAAGCTTATGGTAAGCGTATGGAGGTGCTGCTGGCCCAGATTCCCTGTACAAATTAGCACTGGTTTCCAGCTTGGCTAATGAAGGGCTGCTACACTCTGCAGCTGGAGGTTTCTGCTGCAACAAATTCTGAAAGAATTGTTGAGGCAGAGAAAGAAGAGAACGGATAGGCGCCGAGACTGGGAAAGTCTTGTTATTGCGAGAGAGACCATCATTTGGACGTTTCCTTTAAGAGTGAATTATATATGATAATGGCTTCATTGTCATCAAATAGAATACAATTAATTTTATTTTTTAGTATGTTATCAGCAAGCAAACCACCAGTATTAGCTAGATACCATCTGGGAGTGACAGTTTCCTTATTACAAAATATGTAAAAATATGGACTCCCTTAAGGAATCTGTTGCACTACATCTGCTCCGATTTTTGTTATATGCTAATGGATTTTAACCCAGCATATGAAGCATGTAAAAAAAAATAACAGAAAATTTTCAACTAAATTACTTGTTTCACATTTAAAGTGTCACAAAGACAGAGACAGCCACATATGCAGCCTTAGCTACAGGGGACTGGGAAGAAACAAAGAAGTAAGGAAGAGGCATTTCTTACCTGCTGTTTTGCTATCCAAGCCTCTCTCTCAAGAGGGATTCTAGCTGCCCACATAATTAAGGCCACTTGATATGTGGAGGAAGTATTGGGACCATATACAGCTCCATCTCCAATAAGCTTAGGTGATAACAAAAGATTGTGACTGCTGAAGCACAATTATCTTCCTTATTTCCCTCTGTTCATAACATTTTAAACAATCACAATGATTAAAATGGGCTATTACAATTAAGAGACTATTCTCCAGGGGAGAGGGTTGGGTTTTCCTGGTCTTCACACATTTCCTTAACTTCCCTTACAATGAGCAGACCTCGAAAATCAGCTGGAATAACAGACTACTCAGATAGGTAACAAGGAGCTGTTGAGATTACAGTGAGAATAATGGGGCAGATTAAAAATCTGTTTGGTTCAAATATTGGTGTCATCATTTTGGAGAGAATGACCTTAACACAAATGAGTGTGCTGCAAACACAGGGCAGAGGAGGGTTGGGGGTTTCCTGCCTTCTCCCCACCCCTGCCACATAACCCCCTCCCCACACAATTATGTAGTGCTGTAGCTTTAGGCTAACAGAATTTTTGCACTTGTAAAGCAGTTTGGTACGAATTGCTTTTCCATGGATCTGTGTCCCCAGGCCCTGCAATGTGAAATACACCAGGCATTACTTTTTCATTAGCATCAACAGAGGACATTTCTATGTATTAAGCACTAAAAAATATTTCATGATCTGTTTACACTTCATATATATATTAATTAGAGCCAGGGCG